>CM029020.1:185011588-185114088 GCA_016801055.1 Panax notoginseng | reverse complement strand
TATCAATTTAACATTGTTGAAGGCTAATGATAATTTATTCTGCATTATCTTAGTCATAATATTTCTTACTGGGCTAGTTGAGCTCACCCTTTCTTTCACTGTTCTCTTCAGGAAATGAGAACGTAGCTGGAGCAAGTCAGGAAACGGAGTGATGATCCGAATGATAGTATTACTTAGTAGTCCTCATTATTCTATGTAAAAGTGTGTTAATATATGTAATGAGGACTCCTTTTGAGTATGAACCCTGAACCCTGAACCCTGAACCCCGAACCCCGAACCCCCGACTCCCGACACCCGACCCCCGACCCCCGACCCCCGAACCCCCGAACCCCCGAACCCAGAACCCAAAACTCGGAACCCAGAACCTGGAACCCTGAACCCTGAACCCTGAACCCTGAGCCCTGACCCCAAGCCTCAAGCCCCAAGCCCTAAACCCTAAACCTTAAGAAGAAGTACTAGGACGAATAAACCCTAAACTCTGAACCCTAAATCCCGAACCCGAACCCCGAACCCCGAACCCCGAACCCCGAACCCAAAACCCAAAACCCTAAACCCTAAAACCCGAACCTTAAACCCCGAACCCTGAGTTTGTATCGACCTTAAACTCGGTACAAAATCCATTTCTAAAATCCCATATCGAATGGCTACTATTGAACTTCAGGAGTTAAAGATCCAACTGCAGGAATTGTTAGACATTGGCTTTATTCGTCCTAGTACTTCTCCTTGGGGTGCTCCTATGTTATTCGTGAAGAAGAAAGATGAAAGTATACGACTTTGTATTGATTATTGAGAGTTGAATCATGTCATCATCAAAAACAGGTACCCATTGCCACGTATTGATGACCTGTTTGACCAGTTGCAAGGAACACAATTCTTTTCAAAGATCAATCTTCGTTCTGGATATCATCAGCTCAAAGTTAAAACTGAAGATATTCCAATGACGGCTTTTAGAACTCGGTACGGGCATTATAAATTTCTAGTCATGTCCTTTGAATTGACTAATGCTCCTGCTGCCTTCATGGATATGATGAACCGGATATTCAAGAAATATTTGGATTACTTTGTGGTCGTCTTTATTGATAACATCTTTATTTATTCCAAAAGCCGTGAAGATCATGAGCAACACTTGAGGCTGGTACTCCAAAAGCTTCGTGAATACAAGCTTTATGCCAAGTTGAAGAAATGCAAATTCTAACTGGAGGAGGTAGCATTCCTTGGGCACGTAGTATCAAGTCGTGAAATATCGGTTGACCCGGCAAAGATTGAAGCTATTCAAAGCTGGGAGCAACCTAAATCAGTGACCGAAGTACGTAGCTTTCTTGGTTTAGCTGGTTATTATCGGAGATTCGTGGAAGGATTTTCTCGAATCGCTACTCCATTAACTCAGCTGACTCAGAAAGATACAAAGTTTGGTTGGAACGAATAATGTGAACAGAGTTTTCAAGAACTCAAGAGGAGACTCATTTCAGCACCTGTTCTAACAATACCATCTGGCTCGGAGGGATTTGTCATCTACAGTGATGCTTCGAGCAAAGAGTTGGGATGCGTTCTCATGCAACATGAAAAAGTCATAGTCTATGCATCAAGACAACTCAAGGAATATGAGAGGAATTATTCTACTCATAATCTAGCGTTGGCAGCTGTTGTCTTTGCACTTAAAATTTGGAGGCATTACTTGTATGGAGAGAAGGTAGAGATCTTTACGAATCATAAAAGCCTCAAATATTTCTTCACTCAAAAGGAACTCAATACCATCCTAGAAAAGCAAACGTAGTAGCTGACGCATTGAGTAAAAGATCATATGCAAGTACGAGTGCAATATTGTCAGCACAAAGGCCCATTTTGTGTGACTTGCAAAGAATGGAGATAGAGTTAAAGACTCCAGGGACTCATGTGATGATGGCGAATATACGAGTAAAACCAACTTTAATCGATAAAGTTAAAGTTGCTTAAGCTACAGACCTGGAGCTGATGCGTATAAGAAAAAAAGTGCAAGAAGGTGCTATGCCGGAAGCAAGAATCGATGAAGAAAGAATACTTCGATTCAACTCCAGACTTTGTGTTCCTAACAACCCTGATTTAAAGTATAAAATTATGATGGAGGCGCACAACACACCGTTTGCAATCCATCCTGGAAGTACCAAAATGTATCATGATCTTCGTCATACATTTTGGTGAAGCAACATGAAGAGAGAGAGAGCGTTGTTTATCTCAAGGTGTCTAACTTGTCAACGAGTCAAAGCGGAGCATCAAGTACCAAAAGGTCCATTGCAACCACTTGAAATTCCAGAATAGAAGTGGGAGTACATTACCATGAATTTCGTTACCAGTCTTCCTAAGGTTTCTCAAGGTATAGATACGATTTGGGTCATTGTTGATAGATTGACCAAGTCTGCTTATTTTTTACCGATACGAGAAACTTATACACTTGAACGTCTTGCTCGTATGTACATAAACGAGATTGTAAGACTGCATGGTATGCCAGTATCCATAGTTTCTGATCGAGACCCAAGATTCACTTCACGATTTTGGGTTAGTTTACAAAAAGCTATGGGCACAGATTTACGATTTAGTTCGACATATCATCCTCAGACGGACAAACAATCAGAGAAGACTATTCAAACTCTAGAAGATTTATTAAGACTCTGTATCTTTGACTTCAAGAGAAGTTGGGACAAGTTCTTACCATTGGTGGAGTTTTCCTACAATAACAGTTATCAAGCAAATATTGGCATGACTCCATTCGAAGCATTGTATGGAAGAAAATGTTGTTCTCCAGTATGCTGGGATGAGGTGGGTGAAGCAACGTTGTTGGGACCGGAGTTAGTACGTATGACTACAAAAAAGATTCAAACGATCCGACAACGTATAAAAACCTCACAAGATCGACAAAAGAGTTATGTTGATCTTCATCGAAAGGACGTAAAATTTGATATAGGAGATCATGTATTCTTACGTGTTGCTCCATGGAAAGGAGTTACGAGATTTGAAAAAAGAAGAAAACTCAATCATCGATTCATCGGTCCATTTTTAATCCTCGATCGAGTAAGAACTGTGGCTTATAGACTCACTTTACCGCCAAGTATGTCTCGTGTTCATAACGTTTTTCACATATCCATGTTACGCAAATATGTGGAAGACCCGAACCACATTATTGAGTTAGAACCGGACGAAATAGCGGAGGATTTGACGTATGAAGAAGTTCATGTTCAAATCTTGGATAAGAAAGATCATATTCTACGCTCCAAGATTATACCTCAAGTCAAAGTTTTGTGGAGAAACCACGATGTTGAAGAAATGACTTAGGAGTTAGAATCTGAAATTAAATCAAAGTATCCTTACCTCTTCGACATACCAGGTACGTACCCTAATTTCGAGGGCGAAATTTCATAAGAAGGGGAGGCTGTAAGACCCCAACTTTTATAAATAAAGATGAATTTTTTATAAATATCATTTTTGAATATTATGGAGTTAATTTGATATAATGTTATAGTTGTGGATAATATTTATAAATTTTGTAAAGTACGCAAGTTGTTATATAGTATTCGATTGGTCGGGAAATATTCGTTTTAACAGGGAATATTCGTACAACGGCACAATCATTGGTGGACCCCACAACGAAATTATTATCGGATTGAGAAAACGACAAAAATATTTTATTAAAAATAACGACAGAAATTTTACCATTGATACTGTTGAACTACTCGGTAGTAAAAGTACAGTAATACGTGTGGTTGTATAGTAACACACGGTATTGATTATTAATGCTTATGTGAGAAGTCACTCAGTTTGATTCAATTATTGTCAGTTAATAATATAAATTATTTAGCGATAATAATGTTTTGTTTTATTCGTATTATTAACGTAATAAAACAGAAACATCTTTTTATATAAAATAGAATACTTTATTAAAGTTATTTTATAAATAGAATATATTATAATTTATTTAAAAAAAATTTCTTTAAATATGAACTGTCAAATTAAAGTAATCAATCTGGACCGTTCATGGATTAGTTATTATGCATTCTATTTTTCTATAAATAGCAACTCATTCCTTCATTATTTCTTACGAATTCACTGAACTCTAGAGAGAGAAATTATAGAGAGAAACTATAGAGAAAGAGAGAAAAAGAATATTCTGCTACTTAACTACTTTCTTATTTCAGCTCTTCTTTAAAACAGTAAGGAGTGTTATTCTTTCTTATTCATGAAGAGAACTGTTGTTGTTCCATTTCTTATTATTCTGTTGAAATAACCTGTATACGCGATCTACCCTATACTTGGTGACATTCTTCTATTATTATGTTGGAACATCCTATCTGTGTATTTTACACCGGACCAGGTTCCGTTTTTATTATTATTCTGTTGGAACATCCTATCTGTGTGTTTTACACTGAACCTGATTTCGTCTTTATTATTATTCTGTTAGAACATCCTGTCTGTGTATTTTACACCGGACCTGATTCGGTCTTTATTATTATTCTGTTGAAATATCCTGTCTATGCGTTTTATACCGGACATGGTTCCATTATTTATTATTCTGTTGAAATAACTTGTCTGTGCGGTCTATCGCATGCATGGTGATTTCTTTTATTATTCCATTCTTTATTATACTCAGTTGGTTAAGTTTTGACTTCTATACTTCATGAAATTTGTGGAATATCCTTGATAATTGTGGTTCATCCAATATCTTTTCATGAAAATATTCTTCTAAGCATTCTTAAATTTTACTCCACAAAGCAGTATCATGTTGACAATTTGGACGTTGTTAATTCTTGGATAAATTAATTCTTGAACTTGTTTTATTGAATTCTTATATCATTGTCATCATCCTCATGTTTATAAAATGTTAAAAGCTATCTGTGGCCTGTAATGCATAGATGGACTTAGTATGATTATGACCAGAAATTATTCGGTATAATCATGACCGTAATGTTACAAATAATGTGATAAAAGTCTTCATTGGCCCGTAGTGCGTTGATGGACAGTTGTTGGCATGATCATGACCATTAATGAATACACGAATATCCTTGACTGTAGTGCAGGGGTGATTCGATGATGTGAATTATTTTATTAAGCTAAATCTCACTGATCATAGTGTTGAAAAACCTTTTAAATCATAAAAGATAGTAGAGTTTATTTTCTACTTGACTCTTTTAATGAATTGCTTGTTCCGCTGCAGTTAAACTTGATGTCTATTATATTTTATCAATTTAATATTGTTGAAGGCTAATGATAATTTATTCTGCATTATCTTAGTCATAATATTTCTTACTGGGCTAGTTGAGTTCACCCTTTCTTTCACTGTTCTCTTCAGGAAATGATAACGTAGCTGGAGCAAGTCGAAAAATGGAGTGATGGTCCGAATGATAGTATTAGTTAGTAGTCCTCACTATTCTATGTAAAAGTGTGTTAATATATGTAATGAGGACTCCTTTTGAGTATGAATACTCTCTAGAAGATAATATTTGTATTCAAACTCACAGTTTATATTTTGTCGTATTATACACAACAGTTGTATTAGTAAGTTGTATTTGTATTCTGTTATGTATCTGACGACCCAAGATGAGTGATGTATACTTAATTTTGGAGGCGTCACATTCAATTTCATTGAAAACCTTCTAAAATTTATTAGAAATTTGTATTTATTATGTTTGTGCGTGAAGGTTCTGACATTAATAGTATATGTTTTTGCTTTAGCCACTTTCAATTTGGAATTTTGCTAACAAATACGTAATTACTAGTTAATTAATTATTGTAATTACTTGTTAACTAATTATTTACATATTTATGATGTATTTATCATATTTTTATTGATTATATTATATATAAATTCTACTCATTACAAAGACGACGTTTGTAATATTATATATTCAATTATTTTATTAATTTGTATATTTTATGTTAAATTTAAAATACGTTAAAAATATAAAATATTAATGTAATTATGCCACTACTATTTTTTTGTGGCTAATTACACTTAACATTAATAGTATATGTTTTTGCTTTAGCCACTTTCAATTTGGAATTTTGCTAACAAATATGTAATTACTAGTTAATTAATTATTGTAATTACTTGTTAACTAATTATTTACATATTTATGATGTATTTATCATATTTTTATTGAGTATATTATATATAAATTCTACACATTACAAAGGCGTTGTTTGTAATATTATAGTCAATTATTTTATTAATTTGTATATTTTATGTTAAATTTAAAATACATTAAAAATATAAAATATTAATGTAATTATGCCACTACTATTTTTTGTGGCTAATTACACTTAAGGCCACTGCCCCAATAGTGTTAGCAATTACTGTACATATTATATCGTAACGTGTTGGCTATTTTGTTGACTGGTTCACTGCCTAATAAGTTCTAATTATGTAATATATTTGTAGTATACCTGAAACTAGTAAAAATAACACAACCATTTCCAAGGCTCGTGTTTAAAACAGCTACAACTTAACAAAAAGACAATTTTCCTATTTTGTTAACATAATAATAGTAAATAATCAAATCTGCTTTAGACTATGCCAATGTATTCACCAGTGATCACTAAGCTTCTTTTGGCCACAAAACAAGATAAACTACATAATTTATATATATGTGCAAGATGACAGCCAACCTGAATCTCTCCTAATATTCAGTTAGGAAAATTAAAGAAAATAGCACTGTTGTTATATGATTTCATGATTACTTTCAAGTTTTAAGTCAAGTCCATTATCTGAAATAGACAGAATTTCAAACATGATAAACAGACTGAAAGATTCAAAATTTTCAGCTCCTTAACAATGATGCTTAAGAACAAGGATCTTCACTAATGTTCATCACAACAATTGGCGCAATTGTGTCCCCATAAACCAAGTTGAGAATTAATTCTAAGTACTGGCCTTATCTTCAGGGATGATACTTGATTCTCAATTTTGCTTCCCTTTCTTTTTTTCTTTTACGTTTTTTGTTTTTTTGAATGATACTATTTCACATATTCAAAGTATCCAACTATCACTACTACCCAATTTTCATAATGTCCACGTTATTGCAAATCAAAACTCAGACCCAATCATTCAGCACCTCTAGACAAAACTCTCCCCAATGGACATACAATCAGCCATGCTTTCCATCTTGGCCTCAAATTTTCTAAGGTTTCCTAATGCGAAGTCAAATATGTAAAATAGTAATTGAGATTGATATAATATTCACCATAGTTGCTATTCAAAACTACCTAAAAATTAAATTCAACTTCCATTTTGATTTCCTGTATATATACCTACCATAGGCATTTACCAAATCCACTATCACTAGTCAGTCACTACACAGGAAAAAGGAAATACAAACAAAAATAGTGATTAATACCAACCTGCTAATTTTATGTTCTTCAAATTTCACGGTGACGAATCTGTAAATGAAGGACACCAAGCATATTATGCAGTTAGTGTTGGTAACTACTTTTTGACAAAATGATATTCAAATAGTAGATAGATTATACTTCATACTTTTAATTAGTAAAAATCTATTCAAGAAGGCACCAAAAAGGAGGTGGTGCCATGTACACAGAGTAAACTGAAAAGCAAGAAAACAAAAAGTCCTGCCGAAATAACTGGCCCAAATTTTGCACTAGACATACATGAACTTCAACTACTATTTTATTAGTCTTCAACAACTCTGACTGCTCTGAATTAAATAACCTAAGTACCTAACTGCTATGTTAAATTAATAAACCTTGCCCTGCCAATAATTTTGTTTCATGTTGATTACCATAATAACTTTTAAAAACATCTGAATGTACAGCTCGTAGTTAGTAATACAACTCTTGTATATTAATTGGTTCCATTTAGGGGAAAACGGGGAGGACACAAGGTAACAAAGGAATAGCAATTGAGGCATAGAAAATTTTCCCTATTAGAACCAAAAGAAACATTCAAAGACTCTGCTACCATACTTGTGGATTCATAAGCTGAGCTCCAACTAACTCCTTTTGGCCAGATACATCTCCACCACTAGCAGATCCCCTAGTATCAACCTGACACAAGTATATCAACATGTCAGAAGTGATCCCTAGCCACTACTAAAATCACCCAGAATAAATAAATGAAACAAAAACAGAAAATAATAATAATAACAAAAAGCACTGAGAATGTTATTACATACCTCTAACTGCAGCATCATATGGGTTTCCCACAATATCAATGAAACATAGGATGGAAAAAATTGGTGTTAGTTTGATCCACAACCAAACATGCGTACAAAGATAGAATTCACACTTATGCTCTGTCATTTGAAAAATATATAGACAAAAGAAAAGTGATCCTCTACGGCTGTACCCAAAACCGGAAATAATAGAAAAACAATTTCTATAGATAATGTACATTAGGAGAAAACAAACCTCTGAGAGGAGGCGGAAACCTGCAAAAATATCAAGGATGTATAGGAAGGATGCACTCAGAGAAATGTAATAGCTATCTTCTTATTTTTGATAAGTAATTTACAAACAAATGCTTCAAAGGGGCTGCCACCGGAGTACATTTGGAGTATAACAAAAAAAACATGGAAACACAGCCAAAGCCCAACCCAAAGGGTAAAATAAAAATGAGCCAAGCTATTTATCTAAATTCTGTGACAAATTCAACAAAAGATTTCAGAGATTCCAGGTATGATTCATGTTGCATAAATAAAGCCTCTGGCTTGAAGCTCAAAATGCTTATTCCCAAAATAAATATTAAAAAATAAACCTCAAAATGCTTAAAGTTTAGAATATATAGGTAAGAGTTTGAGAAAGAATGAGAAACCCAGTAACTCAGCACCATTTTGGAGTGGAATCTTAAAACTGAGAGTTACAGGACTAAAAAAGGGGGGGAAAGAAACAGAATCCAAGGTAAAGCTACAATTTTTCCTTTTATTTCAAGCTCACAAAAGGGAAAAAATACCTAAAACAGAAAGACGAGTGCTTAAAGGAGTGTGAAACACAAAATCAAAAACTGAATGACCCAAAAAGATAAAAGCTAGACCAGCTGGCAACGATACATACACAAACAAAGACATGCACACACAAACACGAGGAGGGGGACGAGGAAAAGTGGAGTATATAGGTACATGTCGACCTAAAACCACATCTAACAATCAATAAACCTTAAAAATCCACAAATGTGGAGAGAGAGAAAGAGGGGTTTTCTTCTTCTTTACCTGAGATAGTGTGGAGAGAGGGGTTTTCTTCTTCATTACCTGAGGTAGCGAGAAACGTTTCTGAGTTTCAGTACTTACCCCCAAAGTTTAAGCTAAGAACAAGGGATATTTGGGGATAAAGAAACATAAGATAAAATTTGAATTTTGGAAGTCTGAATGGATAAATAGAGTACAAAAAGGAGGGAAACGGAAAAGACTAAAGAGTGCAGTTCATGCCCTTAACATATGGCTGAAAATATAAACAGAAAATTTGAACTTTAGAAGTCTGAAGGATAAATGGAGTAGAAAAAGGAGGGAAAAGGAGTACAAAAAGAGGGAAACGGAAAGAATGAACAGTCGCAGCCACAAAGTTAGACTATAAAGGATGTCCTTACCCTGCACAAAGTAGACTAGTAAAGTACTTCATAGAGTAACAAGAGGTAGCCACCTAGCTTAGCTGGTAGGATAGTAAATAGCGGATCCGCTTAGTATGAAGTTATTTTTTTAGTAAATTGGTCAATTAATTAATAGAATTATGACACATACAATATTGCATGTGTGTCAGTATTCTATTGATCAATTGATCAACTTACCTCAAAATAAACTTTATACTAACCACTCCCGTAAATAACTAATTGCTGAATGAATGGATGGGTTCTACCATTTGACAATCCCTTTTAAATAAATAAAATAGAGCAGAAGAAGGTGAGTAACTATATCTGTATATCATTAAAATTAATTTGTTAAAATTTAAAATTATACTCACTCTGTCCTATAATAAGTTCTAATTTAATTTTAGTGATCTAGTTAATTATTTTTAAAATAAATAATTATAAAAAATTATAAAATTTTTAAATTATAAAACTTGTCATTATTAATATATTATTCGTAATTTATTATGATCATAATATTTCAGCGTATATCTTGAATTTTTAAAAAATAATAATTAATTTGACTATAAAAATTAAATTAAGACGTGTATTATGTAACAGAAGAATACTATTTTTCGAGGGCCGACTGAAATTGCAGGTCACCATCCAATATGGGTGCACTACAGGGAAAACAGAGAGTTCAAGTAACACCTAGCACAAGAAGCATGCTAGTGACGGACACCTTTCAGGAAATAATAATACCAACAATGCTATTAGTACATAAAAAATGGTTACATACTTACATAATATTTATAAACACATATACATACCAACATGTATATTATGAGTCTCCGCTTGACACGTGGGATCCGCAGTATACATGTATTTATATGTGAATATTATATGACTCTTATTTATATGATAGCAACATTATTTTTTCTTTATTACTTTTGTTTATCAGTAACATATTTACAAGAACCTGAAAATATTATCATCTCCAATAAAAAACAACAAGTCTTATTTAACTTTTGTTTGTTTACAAAATAGTAATCTCATCTTTATTTATTAATGATGTAGAAAATTTACCAGCATGATTTTATTATTATATCATTACAATCAAACTAGGTATTTCTTATTTTTAAGAGATATATTTGGAAAATTAATATATCTTTATTATTTCTAAAATTCACCAATGAGATTTTTCAGTAAGTATTATTATTCTTGTTGTATTAGACCAAAAATATTGTTATAAAGTAATATATGTCATTTAAATATTATTAAAATAATAATCATAAAATATTATTAAATGTATTTATTTCTAGCTTTGTTATCGGTGTTAAATTTGCTCTAACGAATCAAAAGCCAGGTGATTCCTTTTTTGCTAATAATTTAGTGACTTCATGCATACCTCCGTATTATTTACTCGCTTTTAAATTCTTTCTGTTTATTTCATGTTTAATCCTATTAAATATAAATTACTCACTTCTCTATATTTGTTCACGTAAAGAAATTAATTAAGTTCAGTCATGTCGCGTCTGACTTGTCCATCAGTTTTCTTTTCCACTGTACTAGTACAAGCCATCTCTGAGTCAGCAAGTTTAATTTGACGATGATATGATTAAAATATATTTATTCAATAACTTTTGAAAAGTTCTTAATGAGATCGTAATGTACAGGGACTTAAAGTTAAAAAGATTATATGTGTTAAGTTGATATTATAAAGCTAAAATGATGTATAGATAATAAGATATAAGTAATCGTAATGTAATATTAAACTATCTTAAAGCTACAATGTCTAATTGTAAAATGAAAATATAAAAGCATAGTAAGCTATATGTTCGTAAAGCATTTAACAGGTGATCGTAGAACCTGCATTCTCATCGTATAGTTCACTCAATATCGTATAGTGAACAGCAAATCGTAGAGTAAAGAGAAGTTTGCAGAGTACTCAAGTATCGTAGAACAAGTCGTTGAGCTGAACATGGAGCTCAAGTCATATAAAAGAGTTAAGATCAGACTCTATGATTAACCAAGCTCGTAAAGCAAGTCAAAACTGATAGAAGACTGACAATAAAGAGCGTTGCAAAAATGAGAAACTTAATGCAGGGATCACATATTCTTAATTGATATCGAAGTTTAGAATATGCTTGTGTCCAACAGCTAGCTTGGCAAAGTGACAACTTCCCCATGCAGTTGGTGAATCTGCAGAATGATGTGACATGTTAAACAAATCAAAAGCAAGTTGACATAACCATATTATAAGTTAACATAAGGATTATTAAGTATCAGAGCATTAAATGCTCGACGAGAATTTTGCAATGGGAAACTTTCAAGCAAATATTATAAAAGAGTACATGGATTGAAATCAGGGAAGCAGACTAGATGCGTTTTAAACGTGAATTGAACATGGATTGGACGTGTTTTAGGTATCTATAACTATTCGTGAGACAACCCACGATAAAAAAATAGTATTAACTGCACATAACAAGTAAAATATTTAATCATCCCCAAATACTACTGCCTACTCCATCAACAAATGGAACTTTTTTAAGAAACAAAAATAATTGGCAAATGGAACATTTTTGTCCAACATGGGGAAGCACCATAAACATTTGTAACTAAGTCATCAGATCGAAAATAGTCTCCACAAATTAAGACATAGTTCTACCACGAATATTTGTTTCTCTTCTATCATCCACAACTTGTTGAATTCCAACTGATTCACCATGATTACATACTACAATTGTTTCCTTACTATCTTGTACACCTGGCTCAATGCAAAGAAATTCAACAGACTGGTAACTATAAAAAAAATTCCCTACTATCCTCCTCCACAACTGGTTGAACAAAGTGCAACTCAACATTACTCTTGAACAATTTTAGCCAATTAAACGTTGATCCAGATGAAACTCCACATAGCAGAAGTGGCTTTGTTGACAATTCTGGCTTGCTATACTTAAGTACCGCCATCCACCTGCCAATGAATTTTTTTGGAGTTTTGCTAAGATGTTTCAACAAGAAATTAAGTGGCACAAGTTTAAATATTAAAAGGATAGGTACTCAAGAAAATACTAAAAGCCTTCATGTATCAATTTACATTGGTAAATATCAAGTTTAAATATTAAAAGGATGGGTACTCAAAAAATAATAAAAGCCTTCATGTATCAACTTACATTGGTAAATATCAATTGCGCCTTAAATAAAGACCTTGACCATTTTTTTTAGAAAAGGCATAAACGTTGCAGATTGATTAGCTCCTTTGGATCGATTGGAACAACAAAAGAACGAAGAAACAGAAAGAGAGACAAAGACAAGAGTTGACGAGAAAACGATTAGAGAAATAGAACAAATAGACAAGAAGCATATTGATCGATCACCTCCTCCAATTGCCTCTTCTGCTGAAGAGAAGCACTAAAAGGTAATCTACTTTTTTTCACAAAAATATAGAATAAAAAAAAAACCTTTTTGGGTTCATATTAACAAACTATACTACCTACACAGCCCTCCACCCCACAACAGCCAAGGAATACTACTGAACAAGTTCTGGATGAAACTTATCATTTCAAAAAAGACTTGACCTGAATACCCAACAGAAGCATCTTTTGCACATGTTTTCACTTATAAAATATAGGAAAAATGACTTATATCTCGAATAATGTTGTCAAATGTGGATTGACTAACATGAAATTGTAAGCTAAAATAGAGAAGTAATATGTGGGTCCCTTCTTTTCCTCCTATCCAATATATCCGCATACTTTGGTAGTATTTAATATCGATATGAATTTGTCATATATTAACATTCTAAATATAAATATAATTTGGTCATGCAAATCATGAGTCCAACAAAACCATTTGCATGCATTCAGATGAAATCGCAAAGGGGAAATAAAGAAAAAAGAAAGACAACTGGAAAATAAAGCATAACAATTACCTTAAAGTCACCATCTCTTGCGCTTAAGCTTCAAGCTCTTCATGAAGTATCTAATGACTTCCTTCAGTGTTGCTTTCCTATCTTCTTTTGAATGCCAGAGCTCAGAAACCACATACCTACCACTTGGATTGTATTCATTCATCTCCAACAAGGCTTTACTTACCGCACTATATATTTCAATTCCCCACTCCTCCTTCAAATTTCTAAGCATTTCATCATCCGGGTCAATAATCTCCTGCAATAGGCAAAATGTTAAATTCTGACGGTTCCTAAAGTATACAGGACAACAGAATAACATAAAAGCACGGTGAAAACTCTTTAAAAGTCGCTGCAAATTTGCCTAGCTGAAAGGCTTTCATATCAATTTCTCCCATTCTCTTAATGCTGATATTAGTGCGCGGGCCGCTCAACATCTCACTCAAGCCCTGTCAATGATGACGCCAGCTTGAAGAAAATATTACTAAGCAGAAGAGTAATCAGAGGGCTGATAAAGGGAATACTCATAACTTGCTGCAATATAGTTATGTCAATCAAACAATCTAGGTAACTTAATCAACTATTTCCACTAGATAATATCTCCACTATCAGATTAAGATGCTTTTTTTATAGCCCACTACTACTTCTATTTTCCCTTTATAATTTAGAAAAATAATTTTCATATAATCATACTTATTGTCCAATAATATATCTAACTTAAATTCGCATACTACAATCGTAGTACTCATTCCATTACCTCAGCATGCCATTTCAAATCACAGTACTAACTACTAAAAAATGCCATTAGAAAAATGTCATACCTGAATCAATTTTATACGGGCTTCCTGCAGCTCGTCATTACTCTGCCGCTCCTTGGTGATGAAATCCCACTGACTTCAGTGGATATTGAACCATCCCCAGCCTTTTGGTTGCTACTTTCTTTAGGTTGCTTTCCCCTTTTCATTACTCACAAATTTCTTAGATGAAAGGCCACTGAACACGCGAAAGATTAGAGCGAGCGAGAGACGACTATTAATGGAACCCTAACTTTTTGCCTCAATTTACCGAACCCTCAATTGTGGATATCTAAATTTCTCAGCTTTAGATGAGAGAGGGAGACTCTTGTCGGAAAACCGATCACTAAACACGCGCAAGTATACGTGGTCTAACAAGTAATACAGTGATAAGTAAGAATATCGTACCCACGAGGAACTATGACTAATATTTAACAAGTACCGATTATGTATCGCTAAAGTTTTATTCGAACAGCAGTAAATGGAAGTGTGATTAATCTAGTTAAAACTAATTTACAAAGCAAGTAAATGGATAACAAATGGTAATCTAAGGAAATCAAGCTAAGGTCACAACTTTACCCCCACACAGGCATTCTGTCGAACACCTGGCGTGTTATTTTTCATCAAACTAGCTACCCTTCTCTCTTTGGTCTTAATGGTTACCTCTTTGGTCTTAATGGTCACCTCTTTGGTCTTAATGGTCACGACAATTTGTCGACCGAGAACACACAAGTGCTTATGCACCTCTGTCGAGGTATGCACAAACATATCATCTCTAAATCCACCCGAAAAGGAATAGAACAGAAAAGAGCGTCCAAGTTAGATACAACCCTACAAATGTCTATGCGAATTAATCATAACAAGGATTTAAGCATATGTTCTCTATTAGGTCGCACGTGGCGCACAGAGATATGTTTATTCTACGCACAACTTATGCAGTCGAAACCCACAATCACATGTCAATATATTTAGGTGTAAATCTACAATTCTTCTGTCGATATCATGCAGATTACCAAAATCATCACTAATGTCTTAGCTAGAATCATAAAACACAAATATATTAACTCAAATCATATGGTGCCAACCAAAGAGATAAGACAGTCAATTTAAATAACAAAAGGTTCCATTATAACCTTAAAGCAAACACTCAGTTCATAACTATTAAACCAAATATGAGTAGCAATAAAGACAACATTTATAGAATACAAAATTAGAGAAAATAAATGGATCAGAGGAAACTCTGTCAAAGCCCTTCACTCTCCACGCATTCCGCTCAAATCAAGATTTCCAATCCGTGCGTTGCTCTTGTGCTCCAAAGAAATAACAGACTTCTCCCTAATCTACCTAATCTATATTTACAAACATGATGAAGGAAGAGAAATTACAAAGGAAAACTAATCTAAGCTAAACTACTGCTATTCTAAGGTCTCCTATGATATAGGTTATGAGATTATGAGAGAGATTGAAATGCATAGGCTTCCTTCTGTTATATACGCCTCTTGCCTTTAAGCTAGGTCAAAAATCATTTGTCTCTGTCTGGGCACCGGAGCTCGCGCTGCGGCGCGAGCAATAGCTCTATAGTTGGCGCTGCGGCGCCACATTAGTATGAAAGACAAGGAGCTCGCACTGCAGCGCGAATCCAAGAAGGGTCAGTGGCGCTGCGGCGCCATGGTGACATCAGCAGGGACATGGGAGGTGGCACTGCGACGCGAGCATAAGCCTTGGCTTTGGCGCCGCGGCGCGGGCATACGTAAATTGGTCATTTTGTCCCTGAAAGCTATAAAACACCTGATAAGCCCTGTAATATGTCGATTAAGCACAATAACACTATAATCATATAAAACCATATAAAATATACGAGAACAAGCAACTATTTAAGTCATATAGTATCCGATTCGTGGGTATACATTCCACTCATCAAATACCCTCAAACTTAAGTCTTTGCTTGTCCTAGAGCAAACTAACTAACACAACACTAATAATAAATAAAACACACGCGAAAGAAAGATAAAACAGTAAGGTAGTATCATGGCTTCAAAGCTCGATCATAGCCACTCCCAGAGAATAGGGCAAACACATATATGAATAAGGGTTCATTCAATTTCAAGCATAAGACTGTATTTGATCCATTCTATGTGTGTGTGTGGAGACCAACCGTCCTAACTAATCATAGCTCAAATAAGTTCGCACAGTCGATTGTTAATAATAATATGCACACTCCGCAACTTAAACAATCAACAAGCATTAAGAATAAAACGCAAGTGCAGGAAAAGATCAAAAGACTCTAGCATGACGACAGTAAAATCTGACTCTGACAGTCCTTAATTACATTAGGCTATTCAGAACTACCAATGAATAAGCTTTTGATCAGTGACTCCCAAGCCAGACGACTTTAGGGCACTAGGTGTAGAACACCCCTATGAATCTAATAACTCGAGTAGTAAAGGCCACGTAATCAACATAAGCCAACTGAGATTTTACAACAAAAACGAAGATTATTTAGTGAGTGCATTTTATGTTCCATCTCGATATCGGTCCTGCGTTTATGGGCGAGTGCGTTTTATGCTCCATCTCGACCTACCGCAAAACTTTCGATATTAACTCTTCTTTTCTATTTTTATTCTTATTTCATTCATTTTTTTTATATGTCAACATGCCAGAAACCAAGATCCAAAACTGTATAAACGTCTAAGTCTTTTATTACCTTGTAAAAATGAAAGTTTATAAAAGTGAACAAACTCTCACAGCAATAAACATGCAAACTAAATTCGAAAAAATAACTAGTTAACACAGTTGGTCGGTGCTTGCTAAGAAGGACGGATCAATAACAGTCTAAACTCATCGATTGAACAACACCTAGCTCATACATGCTTGACACGACTCTAAGAGATAGGCATAAATACTTGACGCTTGTCAGCCACAATCAAAATTTAATGATAACTATAACACCCTTACTAAATAGCAGCTCAAAATAGGGTAAAAAGGCCATTTGTATGGCACAAGCATCTAATCTGTATAAGCCCCAAAAAGATGGCTATAAACCACAATCATACTGATCATAATCAAAGCATTAATAAAATAAAAATCAAAAACAGTTCATGACATTCATAATGATAAAAATCCAAACATAAACCCGCAGTTCAAAACGACTGTACCACAATACTGATAATACTGATAAAACATAATAAAGTACTAAATATCCAACCTAACATGGCAGTAGAGAAATAAACAGATATAATAACAAAAACACCCCCAAACTTGAGGTGAGCAATGCCCTCATTGCTAAACATAAAGCAATCATATACAAGAGGGCTTCCCTAAAGTGGGCTCACTCAGCAGCGGTCTCGACCTCGTCAGCCTCGGCAGGCGGTGATGGTGGTGGGTATGGTGGGAAGACAGGCAGCTCAGGGAACTGGTATGACGTGAACTCTGTATTCTCGCCACAATAATCAGTGTCGATGCTCTGCATGGTGTTCACCAGCTCAGCCTGGTACTGCATCGCTATCTCCTGTCTCTAAGCCACTGCTGCTATGTGCCTCCGCTGCCTCTGCACCTCGGCGTTCTGTTTCTGATGCAGCAGGGTGAGGGATTTCATGATGTCAGTTAGTAGTCCCTGTGCAGCTGGGTTGGCGTCTGAAGTCTGTGCCTGCTCTGGCTCTGCTGTAGGGGGCGGCGCTGTAGGTGGCCCGTAGCCTTCGCCTCTGACATGCGACTCTGCCCCGTCCCACACAATGAAGCGTGAGATCGTCTGGTGGTCGATGACTGTCATGGGAGGCAAGGCTATCCTGAATTATAGCTGAATCCTTGCATTCATGTTTTACATCTATTTGAGCATTTCCTTCTTTAAAGTAGCGGACTCCACCTGAATGAATATTAGAGAAAGTAAAATCATAAGTTTTGGTCAAAATGAGTCGAAAACAGAGTCCAACATAAAATGTAAGCCAGTAAACTCCCCTATTGAGGCTAATCATAGACTCTGTGGTGCTGTGGTAATCCAGTAGAAAATGATAGTTACTAGAGACTCGTGGGAAAACTTATTTACCTGTCACATACTAGACCGTAAATTGCTTATACAGTTGGAAGACTTATTTACACTGATGCAGATTGGGTTGGCTTTATGGAATATAGGTGTTTTACAACTGGCTATTGTATTTTCATTGGAGGTAATTTAGTCATCTGGCGCAGCAAGAAACAAGCAGTGGTTGCTCGATCCAGTGTTGAGGCAGAGTATAAGGCGATGGCTCTTGGTGTGTGTGAACTTCTATGGACTCAATATTTGTTAACTAATCTGAGACTTGAAACAAATGCCCCTATGAAGTTGTTTTGCGACAACAAAACTGCCATCAGCATTGCTCATGATCCAGTACAACACGATAGGACGAAGCATATTGAGATTGATCGAGACTTTATTGAAGAGAAACTAAGTAATGGCCTCATTTGTATTCCATATGTAAAGTCGAGCGATCAACTTGATTCACCCTATTGTTTACAAGTTAGGCATGAGGAATATTTATGCTCTAACTTGAGGGGGAGTGATAAAGGTATCAACAGTTGGCTGTTTAAGTCTTTAACAGTTGGCTATTAAAGTCCTCAATAGCTGGCTATTGAAGACTTTAACAACTGGCTATTAAGGACTTTAAACAGCCAGCTATCTCCATAGTTATTCTATATTGACTATTGATGTAATATTTAGATCTGATCAGCTGTGTAGTTGGCCTATATAATGGTCTTACTATCTTTGTGTAAAGGACAACAACAACAACTAATAAACTCTATTGATGTTCTCTCCATTCTTCTTTTCCTTGCTCCCTTATATTTGAGTGCATGCAACTACTCATTAGAGTTCAACGAAACATAAACATAAGGGATTAAAAGAACAATTAAATATCAACATTGTTATTCTTCTAATTTTCCTTTTGTTTAAACATAGGAAAAGCAGTAAAATGTTATCCCTATAAATCAGAAGGTCGCCAACTGAGATAAGACAGACAATGCCATATACTGTTCCAGCTGCCTTGGGTGTTTCTAGCAACTAATTTTATCTAAGAAGTAGCTCTACTTCTAGTTTTACAAGAAGTACAATGATAAAATGTATTTTTGGAAAATGATAAAAAAAATAAAAAATCCTACACACCGAAGATGTTATTCCACACAAGCACATAAACAAAAATATTTGGAAGAGGCCTCTTAAAACAGCAACAGTTCGGACAACACGAAGCTGCACACACAACAAATATAATTATATCACTGTATTTGAAATGAGTTGACAAATTTCTGGACTTGGGCAGAGGGAAGGAGGAGATAGAACAACCTACCATTTTTGGGGAGAAATCCAGCCCCAAAGAAAAAGGAAGAAAAATAACATCGAATTGAGCTACTGTCTGAACCTATAAGGAGATATTTGAAAAAAAATGGAAATGCAAATTGAAATTACAACTTAACTAATGTTAAATAAGATTTAATGACATTATAATAAAATAACAATACACAAAACAACTTAACTATTAGGCCATTAGAACTGAGCATAATGCAGTCTCTTCACTTAAAAGTAGTGAAACCAATCAAAATGACCAACTCCCAAATTCATTGCCCCCCCCCGGTGCAAAAATTATTTTCTTTTCTTTTTAAAAGATAATTTACGCTCGATAAACCCGACTAAAGCCAGGGTATTGGCACGTGGACACTTCAACAGGCACATAAGAGCAGTGATGATAGTTTTAGGGCACGTAGAAACTAGCTCCCGGTGCCATCGCTCGACCCACTAGTGCATATGATCCTCATCGTCAGGACCATTAGCAGCCATATTCTCACACGTCCTTGAAATCGTGCCCTATACACCCACTCACCCTCACACATGCGTGACACTCAACGTCTCTGCCCACATGCCTAGTACCCTTTAACTCCCATACCCATGCATGTCTTTTGAGATTATAGGAAATCCTTAGTCATACTATTTTATTTGACTATACCTATTCTTTTGGATGACGTCGATTAGTTTTACAATGCATGCCTTGCAATGTTAGAACTTAGAAGACCAAAGTTTTTCCTCACTAGTTCTCTGTTTTTCTGGGTTGCTTTATGTGTGCTTTAAAAAAACAACAAAGTTAGAACATATTTTATGATATTTTAATTAATTCATGGTGTTTTAATTGAGATTTTTTTCTTGCTAATTATTCAATTGAGATGTAATACATATATATATATATATATATATATATATATATATATATATATATATATATATATATGAAAGCAATTATAACGCCCCGAAATCCGATCTACTTTCAAACCCGGACTCCGTGCGTCACGATTCCCTTTCCTTCCAAACACACATCATTATATACTCAATATAATGACATACATTCACAAATCCCAAGTTCTTGAAACCTTATAATCTCTTTCATTACAAATAATGATAGTTACATTATTCTTATCATCTTACACGAGTGACTTTCATCCGCCACTAAGGATACATAACTGTTCATTAAACTAGTCTATAGTTTAATTCTATCATTCTATATTACAAGTTTTCACTTGTTCTTCACGAACATTCACATACTAAATGGCACTTCGTCTGGATATCGATCAACTTGATCTTTACGGGATCCTTAAGTTCTTTCTAACATCGTTCGCTGAAAATATTTTTCATTTAAAGCTAGTGTGAGCATTCAATTGCCCAGCAAGTCATAACAGTTGAACAAACAACTCCAAGAGTTTAAACATTTCTTTAGAACTTCGATAACCGAACAAAGGTTATGAAGCAGCTTGAATAATAGGAATAGTCTCGATTCATATCATCTTACAACATTCATCACATACTCTTTACACTACTATCATTCTTCTACCATTTTCCATACATATCATGTCTGGCTAGAATCATTAGCACAAACTTAACAATAACGGTTCATGTATAAACAGAACATACTTGTATTGAACAGTTCAATCATAGAATAGTTCATCTCATAAAAACACCGAAGTGTTCACATTGTGGCAGAAGACCTCATACGTTCTACCACCTTGTACAAATATTACACATTCGCACATAGACATAACTTCTCAAGTTCAACATCTGAGAAGTTTAAGAAACTAACATTCATGTAAATATGAATGAAGTTACAAAACTTGCCTTACGCACAGCTACAGCTTATAGTTTACGCTGAACTGCTTATTTCCAAATCCCTATATAACACATAAGAAAAATAACACGTACACCAATTAGTCATATACTTGACTTACACATTGGTTTACTTAACTTTACTTCTTAGGGTTCGCGTTCTTACAACCTAAGTTTACGTGACTACTTTCATTACCGGTTCACGGCTTCATGACATACGGAGATGTCTTACTCAAAACGTTCATCATCTTGGATGATTTACATTCTTATCTTCTTCCTATAACTTCTATAGGACTCAGCATACATCGCTTCTCTGCTAGTAGTCCATATGGTACTCTGAGTGGTTTTCCACAAACAACTAACAAACAAGTTCCCTTCTCATCTACACTGCCCACACAGTGAGTTAGATCGATTGCCAGTTTTGTATATACCTTCACTCTCTGAAGGAATTATTTAGCCCAGCTCCCATATGTCGACCATCAGAGTTACGATTGTACCACAACCTAACTTCTCTTAACTTGTCCGAACCATTATACTATAATGTTCGTTAAGTCAACTTCTTATTCCTTACGGTTTTCTGGCAACTAAATGCCATACCTTAGGATCCATTTCTTTATCGTCTAAGTCATACAGTCTTTCGTATACTCAGAATGATCATTCCATGTCAATACTATGTGGTCATAGCGTTACATGTGACAACCCCAAAATAGGTTCATTCCACCCAACCCATTCTGAGTCGTCAAATACATGGTACAGAAAACAACTACAACTTTATTACAACAATTGTCGTGCAAAATACAACAACACATATGCTGTGAGTTTGGATACAAATATATACCAAATGTGACATTGGACATCATCATGTATCAGCACCTCACAAAGGTACCTTACATAAAGGTACAGTCAAAAACTGTTTTAGAAACTAGAATCTTTGGGAAGTGCTCAAGGAAACCTTCGTACATGGGAGGCCATGCGTCTAGGTTATGATAGATATCATATGGCCACAGAATTATCCTTGGTTGACCCAATAGACCCCAAAGAAAAACGAGAAGATTACTATCATATTCTTCCCAATGGTGAGTCTTCTCTTGACTTATCATTATCTCCACTATATCTAACTGAGAATTATACTTCAAACAAACACCAAGATTATATATATAGTGCTTGTAGATATACTCGGCAAGCGGATGTGCACAATCATGTCTTATGATGACACGAGGTTGTATGTCGTTAGACATCTTGTATTATAGTGGCAAAACACCCTTCCAACGTTGGGTTCGCCTCACCCTATTTTCTTCACCAAATATAACTACTAAATGATGACCACCGTTCTATTCCCTTGTTACCCTCGCTCGACCCAGCTACACTCTTATTACCTGAAAGGAATTGTGAAGCAAAAGGGTGAGCACAACTAGCTCAGTAAAGAATATCATGACTAAAGATAAATAAATTATCAATAGTCTTCATCAATAATAAATCAGAGATTTAGAACATATGGTAGATGATAAAAAATTTTAACCATAGTTGCAGCGGAACATGCAATCCATTAGAAGAGTCAAATAGACTATAAAGTCTATTATCTTCTCCATGTTAAAAATCCATCAACAATATTTTATCCCTGTAACATCAATCAACAATTCTGGTCCACAATCATATGAATAACTCATAATCATAACTGTAGTTCTAAATTCCTCTTCTCATCCAGGACGAAGATAATTTTCATCACCTATCTTTACCTGAAACATCAAAGATCATGGTTATACCAAATCACATTTCCTGTTCATAATCATACTAATAAATCCATCTTTGCACTACGGCCAAAGATATTCATTTGTATCACCAGTTGGTCATGTTTATCTCAACATCTGTTCATCTTTGCACTACTGGCCAAAGATATTCAACAACATGTCATCTTTGCACTACGGGCCAAAGATATTCATCAACAATTCATCTTTGCACTACAGGCCAAAGATATTCCTCAACAGTTCATATTTGCACTACGGCCAAATATATTCATCAACAGTTCATATTTGCACTACAGGCTAAATATATTAATATCTCAAAGAAATATATAATCATTTCAAAATTTATATAAACAATAATTATAACCATGTTAATCAATTCACCTTTGCACTTAAGCTTAAGATATTCAATTATAAATTCAATGGTCATGATCATACCAGTCAACAATTCAACTTTGCACTACTGGCCAAAGAGAACACATAGTCATGATCATACCAAAAATCTACCCATCTTTACACTCAAGTCAAAGAGAAATATCATCATTAGGGTTATAAAAATGTTATATATGATAATAAAATCAATATAATCAACATATAGATTTAATCTCAAGAGTAATATTCATAAATCAACTATAATTTGGTTAGAAAAAGAAACCAATTTTGTCGTGAATAGTAACTCGTGAATAGTAACTCATGAATAGTAACTCATGAATAGTAACTCGTGAATAGTAACCCCGACTCAAAAAGGTAGAAATTTCATAATAAAATCTATACCAATATTTCGGTATAATGATATTGAAAGAATAACATTTCTTAAGCTTATAAACAATTTATTTAAATTGTTTACACTTTACTAATTAATGCATTTAATCATCATAAAATGTCAACTCTTAAGATTTCATCATCAATAGCCAAAACCCTCATAAAAAATCTGCATATACCTCATATAGGATTCTCAAGCCATAAAATCCTATTTTCCAATTTTCTTTCTTCACAAAACATATTTAATTTATTTTCTCATAACTTGTCCATTTTCATGAAAAATACCAAATCAGTTCCAAAAATATTTCTTTTCTGGAATTTATCAGAATATAGTCTCATATTGACCATATATTTTTCTCAGAATTTTTAAAAGTCATTTACTATTTTTCATATGGTCAAAACAGCCGAATATTTAGACATTTATCAAAAATTGTTCTTTTGTCCAAAAATTCTGAAATTAACAGAGTATACTTCCATCATATACATGTACTCCCAATAAAAATTTCATCAATTTTGGAGTTAACCACAAGAAATTATAAGCAGTTACTTTTAAAATAGTATTTTCTCATAAAATTCATAACTCTCAATCTATACATCCAAAAATCACCATTTTTGGACACAATCAAGAAAACTCATCAAAATATCGTTTCAAATTTTTCCAGAATTTTTGAAGGTCAGAAAAATTACGAAACTGGAAAATATAACAACCCTTAAAATCCCTTACTATCCCTTACTATCCCTTACCTCAAAAGAGCAGTACTTCTGATCGGTATAAGGCTGAAGGAAACTTGCACTGATGAATAGTAACTCACCAAGTATCTAAATACTCACAAAATACGCTTCATAATATAGAGAGAGAAAGAGAAAAAGCTTATGTTTTTGGTGTGATTTTCAATTCTAACTTAGCCCTCTATTTATAGGAAAATTTTGGTAGGTTTGACCTGCAACCTGATGGCTTTACCTGCTACTATTCCCACCCACCACATTTGAAATATAATTCAGCACATTTCTTCACCAACCACAAGTGGGGCCCACCAATTTTAGAATTTTCCACCAAAATGATAAACTCCGAAAATTCAACAATTTCTGAACCAGTCATCTCGTAAAATTCATAATAAATCATACGTTCATTTTTAACGGTTCAAAATTTGTGGGCATATACTCAACTTATATATGTATAACATATCCAAAAATTACCACGATCCAACGGTCGGATTAAAAATTATAACCCCCGCAAAATATCTCAAAAACCCTGATTTTTAATACCTCCATTCCGACAAAAATACGGATAAAAGTCTCAACATTAACTCCTTCATTTTTAACCACAAAAATATATCCCTCGTTTATATCCACATAAAATAAAAATTTCCTTATCATATGAATCAATAATTAATTATTCACAAATAATATTACAGAATCACATTTATGACAACCAGGCCGTTCCCAGGAAAGAGGGGGCTTTCCAATAAGAATTTCTCCTTACTGGCGCGCAATTAGATAACCAAACCTCTCCTTAGACAGAACTTTCTAGACATTGCCAATAATGTTATCTAATAATATTATTCAAATAATATGAATTATTGATCTGATAATAGAAAATACTGTGCAGCAACAATTATTGAAACAACAATAATATAAAATATCAACGCAGCAATTATTGAATCAATAAAATAAAATATTGAACAGTAATTACTGTAACAATTATTGAGTAGTGCCTTCTTACGTAAGAATCAATAATTTCAAAAATACTATGCAATACCGTGTGCTACTGTGCAATAACGCGTATTACTGTATTTTAACCACCGGGTATTCTAACAGTGTTAACGGTAACAACTACGCCGTTATTTGTAAAAACTCAAATTTGTCGTTTTCCTTCACCCGACAATTATTCGTTATGGGGCCCACAAATAGCTGCGCCGTCGTACGAATATTCTCCGACAGAAAGAATATTCCACGACCAAACGAATATTCCCCGACAACAATGATTATTTTATAACCACTTGCTTATTTTGAAAAAAATTCATATTTCACCCATAACTTTAAAATTTATCAATTTAACCATTTACTGAATAGTAATTATAAGAAAAATTGAATACTTTTATTTCATAAAATTCGGGGTCTTACAATCTCCCCTCCTTATGAAATTTCGTCCCCGAAATTTACGTACCTGGTATTTCAAAGAATTGAGAATACCTTCCTTTCATTTCAAAATCCATCTTCCCTGTCATCATAATTTCTCCATTGCTCATCTCCTGTATTTCAAATATCATTCTAGAATACAGCTTCAAAACAAGGGTTAATTGAACAAATTAACATATCACATAATATCTCGATATTATGACTGACCAACAAATAAGCTTAGGTAGGACACACTAGCGAAGGATTTACTCATCTCTCCCCTCCTAGTTATATTTCCCGATCTCCGCCAGAGATCATATCCCTAAGCTCTGATACCACCTGTGACAACCCCAAAATAGGTTCATTCCACCCAACCCATTCTGAGTCGTCAAATACATGGTACAGAAAATAACTACAACTTTATTACAACAATTGTCGTGCAAAATACAACAACACATATGCTGTGAGTTTGGATACAAATATATACCAAATGTGACATTGGACATCATCATGTATCAGCACCTCACAAAGGTACCTTACATAAAGGTACAGTCAAAAACTGTTTTAGAAACTAGAATCTTTGGGAAGTGCTCAAGGAAACCTTCGTACATGGGAGGCCATGCGTCTAGGTTATGATAGATATCATATGGCCACAGAATTATCCTTGGTTGACCCAATAGACCCCAAAGAAAAACGAGAAGATTACTATCATATTCTTCCCAATGGTGAGTCTTCTATTGACTTATCATTATCTCCACTGTATCTAACTGAGAATTATACTTCAAACAAACACCAAGATTATATATATAGTGCTTGTAGATATACTCGGCAAGCGGATGTGCACAATCATGTCTTATGATGACACGAGGTTGTATGTCGTTAGACATCTTGTATTATAGTGGCAAAACACCCTTCCAACGTTGGGTTCGCCTCACCCTATTTTCTTCACCAAATATAACTACTAAATGATGACCACCGTTCTATTCCCTTGTTACCCTCGCTCGACCCAGCTACACTCTTATTACCTGAAAGGAATTGTGAAGCAAAAGGGTGAGCACAACTAGCTCAGTAAAGAATATCATGACTAAAGATAAATAAATTATCAATAGTCTTCATCAATAATAAATCAGAGATTTAGAACATATGGTAGATGATAAAAAATTTTAACCATAGTTGCAGCGGAACATGCAATCCATTAGAAGAGTCAAATAGACTATAAAGTCTATTATCTTCTCCATGTTAAAAATCCATCAACAATATTTTATCCCTGTAACATCAATCAACAATTCTGGTCCACAATCATATGAATAACTCATAATCATAACTGTAGTTCTAAATTCCTCTTCTCATCCAGGACGAAGATAATTTTCATCACCTATCTTTACCTGAAACATCAAAGATCATGGTTATACCAAATCACATTTCCTGTTCATAATCATACTAATAAATCCATCTTTGCACTACGGCCAAAGATATTCATTTGTATCACCAGTTGGTCATGTTTATCTCAACATCTGTTCATCTTTGCACTACTGGCCAAAGATATTCAACAACATGTCATCTTTGCACTACGGGCCAAAGATATTCATCAACAATTCATCTTTGCACTACAGGCCAAAGATATTCCTCAACAGTTCATATTTGCACTACGGCCAAATATATTCATCAACAGTTCATATTTGCACTACAGGCTAAATATATTAATATCTCAAAGAAATATATAATCATTTCAAAATTTATATAAACAATAATTATAACCATGTTAATCAATTCACCTTTGCACTTAAGCTTAAGATATTCAATTATAAATTCAATGGTCATGATCATACCAGTCAACAATTCAACTTTGCACTACTGGCCAAAGAGAACACATAGTCATGATCATACCAAAAATCTACCCATCTTTACACTCAAGTCAAAGAGAAATATCATCATTAGGGTTATAAAAATGTTATATATGATAATAAAATCAATATAATCAACATATAGATTTAATCTCAAGAGTAATATTCATAAATCAACTATAATTTGGTTAGAAAAAGAAACCAATTTTGTCGTGAATAGTAACTCGTGAATAGTAACTCATGAATAGTAACTCATGAATAGTAACTCGTGAATAGTAACCCCGACTCAAAAAGGTAGAAATTTCATAATAAAATCTATACCAATATTTCGGTATAATGATATTGAAAGAATAACATTTCTTAAGCTTATAAACAATTTATTTAAATTGTTTACACTTTACTAATTAATGCATTTAATCATCATAAAATGTCAACTCTTAAGATTTCATCATCAATAGCCAAAACCCTCATAAAAAATCTGCATATACCTCATATAGGATTCTCAAGCCATAAAATCCTATTTTCCAATTTTCTTTCTTCACAAAACATATTTAATTTATTTTCTCATAACTTGTCCATTTTCATGAAAAATACCAAATCAGTTCCAAAAATATTTCTTTTCTGGAATTTATCAGAATATAGTCTCATATTGACCATATATTTTTCTCAGAATTTTTAAAAGTCATTTACTATTTTTCATATGGTCAAAACAGCCGAATATTTAGACATTTATCAAAAATTGTTCTTTTGTCCAAAAATTCTGAAATTAACAGAGTATACTTCCATCATATACATGTACTCCCAATAAAAATTTCATCAATTTTGGAGTTAACCACAAGAAATTATAAGCAGTTACTTTTAAAATAGTATTTTCTCATAAAATTCATAACTCTCAATCTATACATCCAAAAATCACCATTTTTGGACACAATCAAGAAAACTCATCAAAATATCGTTTCAAATTTTTCCAGAATTTTTGAAGGTCAGAAAAATTACGAAACTGGAAAATATAACAACCCTTAAAATCCCTTACTATCCCTTACTATCCCTTACCTCAAAAGAGCAGTACTTCTGATCGGTATAAGGCTGAAGGAAACTTGCACTGATGAATAGTAACTCACCAAGTATCTAAATACTCACAAAATACGCTTCATAATATAGAGAGAGAAAGAGAAAAAGCTTATGTTTTTGGTGTGATTTTCAATTCTAACTTAGCCCTCTATTTATAGGAAAATTTTGGTAGGTTTGACCTGCAACCTGATGGCTTTACCTGCTACTATTCCCACCCACCACATTTGAAATATAATTCAGCACATTTCTTCACCAACCACAAGTGGGGCCCACCAATTTTAGAATTTTCCACCAAAATGATAAACTCCGAAAATTCAACAATTTCTGAACCAGTCATCTCGTAAAATTCATAATAAATCATACGTTCATTTTTAACGGTTCAAAATTTGTGGGCATATACTCAACTTATATATGTATAACATATCCAAAAATTACCACGATCCAACGGTCGGATTAAAAATTATAACCCCCGCAAAATATCTCAAAAACCCTGATTTTTAATACCTCCATTCCGACAAAAATACGGATAAAAATCTCAACATTAACTCCTTCATTTTTAACCACAAAAATATATCCCTCGTTTATATCCACATAAAATAAAAATTTCCTTATCATATGAATCAATAATTAATTATTCACAAATAATATTACAGAATCACATTTATGACAACCAGGCCGTTCCCAGGAAAGAGGGGGCTTTCCAATAAGAATTTCTCCTTACTGGCGCGCAATTAGATAACCAAACCTCTCCTTAGACAGAACTTTCTAGACATTGCCAATAATGTTATCTAATAATATTATTCAAATAATATGAATTATTGATCTGATAATAGAAAATACTGTGCAGCAACAATTATTGAAACAACAATAATATAAAATATCAACGCAGCAATTATTGAATCAATAAAATAAAATATTGAACAGTAATTACTGTAACAATTATTGAGTAGTGCCTTCTTACGTAAGAATCAATAATTTCAAAAATACTATGCAATACCGTGTGCTACTGTGCAATAACGCGTATTACTGTATTTTAACCACCGGGTATTCTAACAGTGTTAACGGTAACAACTACGCCGTTATTTGTAAAAACTCAAATTTGTCGTTTTCCTTCACCCGACAATTATTCGTTATGGGGCCCACAAATAGCTGCGCCGTCGTACGAATATTCTCCGACAGAAAGAATATTCCACGACCAAACGAATATTCCCCGACAACAATGATTATTTTATAACCACTTGCTTATTTTGAAAAAAATTCATATTTCACCCATAACTTTAAAATTTATCAATTTAACCATTTACTGAATAGTAATTATAAGAAAAATTGAATACTTTTATTTCATAAAATTCGGGGTCTTACATTACATATTTTATATTAAATTATTCATATCTTATAACGTTCGGTTTATTCAACTCGGAACGCCCTCCAAGTTAAAATCACTAACTCGGCTTCTTTACGTTATACGTCATTGTCTTAAATTCAAATTCTTCATTCTTCATTACCTTACGGTTAGACCATACACGGAGTGTAGGTTCTTCCCGTTTAATATTCGCGTACACTCAACCATCACGTCAGCTAATGTGTTTAACGCTTACTTCATTCTAACATTCTCTATCCGACTCACCCTTGGACTTTCATTACTCTTATTACCGTTTGCTACGGCTTTTTACGATAATACATATCTTACTTACTACTTTCACCAACGTCCAAGTTATACAACCAGCGTATACTTAGAACGTTCGTCCAACGCGAATACGATTCACGAGGATCATTTATGTATCCAACGTTCACGTTGCTCGTCTCTTAATCTCTCACTCAACCATTACTCAAGGTTTCAATTTCATTCAATCGTTATTCAACCCATGAACCCCATATTCATTATTCTTTCTTAATGTTGAAGCCATACCGTTCTTTGTATGCTAAGATCGATCGTTCATCGCAACAACGTTGCATTCACAGCGTTTATACACGTTACACTTATCTCTTATTACCATGACATAACATCGGAATGTTATTCATTCCCTTCATCACTCAACGTCTAAGAAATCACAATCATAGCAATCCCTCATATTTGTTCATTCTGACTACGGTCCCGGGATATCTGTTACGTAATCTAGCGCTTAAATTCTCTGTCTTTTAATCTCTTTAAATCTTTCTATTCAACCTTTAATAAAAGGTTTAAGTCACTTGATTAAGTGTTACGTTACGTGAACTACATGTTCATATTTCTTTCTTGCACATCCCCCAGTAATTGAGCACTTAAAAGCTCATTGCGGGACCTTGCCCTGCACCGGTGCTGCGGCGCCGTGTCCCTTCCTTTCCTTCGCGCTGCGGCGCGACCTACGTCACCCTCTTCCTTTGGTCTGGCGATGCGGCGCCGAACCCTTTGTTATCACTCGCGCTGCAGTGCCAACTAACAATACCTGAGGCTCCGAGCTCGCACTGCAGCGCTACTTCTCAAAGCTCAGCCGGCGCTGCGGCGCCGGGCATAAACCTTAGAATTTTTTTCCTAAGTCTTTTACAAGCTTGAATTTCTTACTTCGAAATTTCGTAACTTATTCGTTATAACTCGGAACAAGATCGTTCCAAAGCTATTCTCTTCCTTATCTTACGTACTTCAATACCCCTCAGATAGAACTTCATTCTGAATCTGTTAACGTACCATTCTAATGGCTTTATCTTCACCTTTCGTTCATTTTTACGCTTTTAACGTTATTTGTTCGTTCGTCCGTAATTCGGTCATCCAAACTCGGAACTCATTCGTTCTTGAGTCCATGACTCACATTTTCTACATTCTCTTACTTTCTTATGAAACCCTACACATTTGGGTTCATTTACTAAATTTTTAATTCTCGTTCGTTTTTTACGAAATTTTCGTCATAACTTCGTTATAGCTAAGTTCAATTCATTCTTCATGAACGTTTCTACCGTTCCTAACCAAGCAATAAGCATCTAACTTATACGCGATGTTTTAAACTTGTCCATCAACAACAATTATCCTACGATGGTTTTAAATTTGTCCATCAACAACGTTCTTCGCGTGTTCTTCGCGTTCTTCGTTTTAATCGATATTTTGGATTACGATTCAACTTTTTTTTGGAATTTGATGTTATAGAACATCATTCCTTACTTATTTCACCTACTCGTTCATAATATTCATTCGGATCACTCAAAATCCTCACGAATCTTATACTTTCTTAAGTAATTTATAAACTAAATTTCTAATTCCTTATTTCTTCTTTTCTCATGATTTCAACCATATGAAATCATTTCTAACATCATCTACTTCTTATCTTCATTAAGTTATGTTTTTGAATATAGAACTTAAAGAAAATATTAAAAGAAACTAGGTTTCGGATTACCGTTCTTCTTTAATCTCCTTCCGTCAGACAAAGTTGACAATTTGTAAGCTTTTCTATTTCACGATCACATTTGATCCAAGCATTCATGCTCAATCTCTTCCTTCTTCTTCTTCTCCAAGCTCTCAAGCTCTCTCTCTAAGGTGTAGGATTTTCAAAATCCAAAAATAATGAACATAAGCTTTCTATTTATAGAAAACCAAAGCTTAGGGCAATTTAGTCATTTCGCCCCCACCTCCTTACTATTCCCACCTCCTCCAACACTTAGTCACCAAGTAAACTTGGCCTCCACCCTTACTTGGTGGCCAAATGGCCAGCCCACATGCCCATGGGTCATCCCATGGGTTGCCCCAATGGTTCTTACCCATCCGTTTACCCATCCGTTCGATCCGCGATTTCTTTTCTTGGTTTGGGCCTTAACCCTAATTCTTATTGGACCTATCTTGGGCTTGATTTCACAAAGCATTGGGCTTGACATAATCCAAGTCTAATTGGATTCTACAAAGTCCATGAACTCAAAGTTCATTAAGACTAATCATATTCTACGCATTCTATTCTCGTATTCTCTTCATATATCGTTCTTACGATATTCGTTTTATACGTCGTACTAATTTTCATACTATACTCTTATAATACTAGTATTATACTCGTATCTCTCACGCATAATAATCCTAATTATTATATGTGGTCATAGTATTCTCGGAACTCACTTTTTCTAACCCTTAGGTTTTGAGTCCGTAGGTGAAAACTTCGTTTTTGCCATAACTGAAATATTATTGAATATTCCATCATGTCTCAAAATTATACGTAATCATTAAATTCTCGGAATTTCAAAATAAATCTCCGATCAGAAACTGATGAATAGTGCTTATTTCGTCTTTTTCCCCGGAAATATTTTTGTTCTCGAAAAATTTTCATTTTCGTCTTAAAAATTCTTACTCGTTCAATCTAGCTCATAGCCAGAAAACTCCCGACTTATAATCATCCTAGGTTATAGAGCGATTAATAAACACATAGCACATAATAGTTGTAAGACCCCAAATTATTAATAAATAAAATTTAATTTCCTCTATTTATTATTTAAAATAGTAAGGGTTAAATTGATTAATGAGGTTAGTTATGGGTAAAATGCGCAAATATTTCAAATAAGCAGGTTGTTATAAAATATTCATTGTTGTCGGGGAATATTCGTTTGGTCGTGGAATATTCTTCCTGTCGGGGAATATTCGTACGACGGCGCAGTCTTTTGTGGGCCCCATAACGAAAAACGATTGGATGAAGAAAATGACAAGTATAAGTTGTTTATAAATAACGGCGTAGTTGTTACCGTTAATACTGTTGGAATACCCGGTGGTTAAAACACAGTAATACGCGTTGTTGCACAGTAGCACACTGTATTACACCAATTATTGATTCTTACGTAAGAAGGCACTACTCAATAATGGTTACAGTAATTACTGTTCAGTATTTTATTTTATTGATTCAATAATTGCTGCGTTAATATTTTATATTACTGTTGTTTCAATAATTGTCACTACACAGTATTTTCTATTATCGGAGCAATAATTCATATTATCTGAATAATATTATTAGATAACATTATTGGCAATGTCTAGAAAGTTCTGTCTAAGGAGAGGTTTGGTCACCTAATTGCGCGCCAGTAAGGAGAAATCCTTATTGGAAAGCCCCCTCTTTCCTGAGAACGGACTGGTTGCCAGTACTGTGATTCTGTAATATTATTAGTGAATAATTAATTATTGATTTATATGATGAGGAAAATATTGATTTTATGTGGATATAGATGGAGAAAAATTTTTAAATGTGACAATTGTTGAAAATTAATATTTTATCTTTTTCTGATAAAATAATTCATTTAAAAATATTATTTTAATAATATAATAATGATGATATTATTACAATGAATGGGGGATATATGAGTATATGAGTAGAAAGAGTATTTTGTGGCATTAAACGATTAACACATATTTTGTGTGTCGGTGGACCCCAGTAATTGACTGAAATTTGATTATAGCATGTAAAATCACCCGTTTATGGATTTCGGTCAATTTCTGTTTAGAATTTGGAAAAACTTTCTTCTGTAAAGTTGTAGATAATTGAATTTTCTATAAAAAGTCGCAAGATTCGAATTTTTTGATGAAATGGCTATTTATTATGAATTATTGAAGTTCCGAAGTTCCGAAATAACTGGTTTTTAAAAGTTTTAATTATTCTTATTTACAAAATCATTTTTTTTGCTTGGTGGGCTGCATTAAACATGTGCAATGAGCTGAAATCAGATTTCAAGAGGTGGACTTGACAATTTTGTAAATATAAATATTATTATATTCAATTTTCTGCTTTGGTGTTCTAAGTATTTTCCTATAAATAGGGTGCTTAGGTTAGAATTGAAAATCACACCAGAAATTGAAATCTTCTCTCTCTTTCTCTCTCTATATTAGTGAGCGTATTCTTGTGAGTATTTTAATACTTTGAGTATTGTTATACGGTGCAAGTTCTAGTCATAGCCTATATCCGGTGTTTCAACTAGAAGTACTGTCTTTACGAGGTAATGGATGTTATTTTATTCGAAAATGATATTATTTCTTCAATATCATTATGCCGAAATATTGGTTAAATTTTTTTATCAAATTTAGAACTTTTCATGTCGGGGTTACTATTCATGAGTTACTATTCACGAGTTACAATTCACGGGTTACTATTCACGAGTTACTATTCACCGAAAAATAAAATTTTTTTCTTTTCGTCCAAAATATCTATTCTGGATACTAGCTTTGATTGTATCCATGTTTTGATCATTCTTGAATTTTACTTCACTATGATTATTTATAAGGTATTTTTGGACATGGATAAATCGAAATACGAATCTTTAATATTTGTTATTTTATTTCACTGAATTCGTTTCCTTTAAAATATTTTTCATCATCCTCAGTCCTAAATGATGATATAACTGAATATCTTTGGCCTGTAGTGCAAATATGAATGATTTCTGATGAATATCTTTGGCCCGTAGTGCAAAGATGAACAGGTGTTGAGATGAACATGACCAACTGATGAATATCTTTAGCTTGTAGTGCAAAGATGAATATTGATTAATGTTACAGGGATAAAATATTGATGATGGACTTTTAAATTCATAGATAATAGTAGATTTCATTCTCTACGTAACTCTTCTATGAATTATTATTTTCCGCTGCGAATATTGATTTAAAACTTGTTGTCTATTGTATTCTATTAGATTTTTCCCTGTTGAAGGCTAACGATAATTTGTTCTGTATTATCTTAGTCATAATGTTCTTTACTGGGCTAGTTGAGCTCACCCTTTTCCTTTTTGTTTCATTTTTCTCAGGAGGCGAGAATTGAGCGAGTACTAGTCGGGGTATGGAATGATGGTTCTAGAAGTTATTTTAGTAGTCCTCACCATTTTTGTGAAATAATGTATCAATAATTGTAATGAGGACTTATTTGAGTGTGGATATTGTCTAGATGATAATATTTGTATTTAAACTCACAGTTCTTATGTTGTAATAGTAAAGATGTAGTTGTTTCTGTACCATGTATTTTGGCGACTTAAAATGGGTGTTGTATACCTATTTTGGGGGCGTCACAGTTGGTATCAGAGCTTAGGGATATGATCTCTGACGGAGATCGGGGAATAGAACTAGGAAGGGAGAGACGAGTAAATCCTTCGCTAGTGTGTCCTACCTAAGCTTATTTGTTGGTCGGTCATAATATAGAAGTATTATGTGATTTGTTAATTTATTTAATTAACCCTTGTTTTATGACAGTATTTGAGAATGTCGACTGAGAATGTTAACAGTGGAGTAAATGAGACCGTGGAGACACATGTGCTCACCAACGAGGAGAATGTGCAACAGACTGGCAATGTTCCTCATGCACCAATGAGCAGATGATGAACGATGAGATGTTTAGAAGCTTTTTGCAATTCATGCGAAGTTTATACCTTGCTAGATACTGGTGCTGCCCATTCATTTATTTCTCCTGCTTGTGCTCAACGTTTAAACTTGACTCCGGAGAAGTTAGACTTTGATTTATCTGTGGAGACTCCGTTAGGAGAAACTTTCATCACATCCACTGTTTATAAATCTTGTTTGATCCAACTTGGCATCATCACATTACCTGTTGACCTTATCTCTTTAAAGATACTTGCTTTTGATGTGATTTTAGGGATTGATTGGTTAACTACTCATCATGCCAAAATTGATTATTTTCGTAAGGTTGTTAGTTTTCATATTCCTAACCAACCTGTTGTACGAATTCAAGCAACTAAGCCATTAAAATCGATCACTGTTATATCAAGCCATAAAGCCATTCGTTTATTAAAAAACGGATGTCAAGCTTTCTTAGCCCATGTTATGGATTTGAATAAAGACACGTCAAATTTGAATAATATTCCTGTTGTTATTGACTTTCCTGACGTATTTCCTGAAGAACTTCCCGGTCTACCCCCCTGAACGTGAAGTTGAATTCTTTATTGATCTTGAACCTGGTACAAAGCCCATTTCTAAAACCCCATATCGAATGGCTCCTATTGAACTTCAGGAGTTAAAGGTCCAACTACAAGAGTTGTTGGACATCGGTTTCATTCGTCCTAGTACATCTCCTTCGGGTGCTCCTGTTTTATTTGTAAAGAAGAAAAACGGGAGTATGCGACTTTGTATTGATTACCGAGAATTAAACCATGTCACCATCAAGAATAGGTATCCGTTACCTCGTATTGATGACTTGTTTGACCAGTTACAAGGAGCACAATTCTTTTCAAAAATCTATCTTCGTTCTGGATATCATCAGCTGAAGGTTAAAACTGAGGATATTCCGAAGACTGCCTTTAGAACTCGGTACGGGCATTATGAATTCTTAGTCATGTCTTTTGGATTGACTAATGCTCCTGCGACTTTCATGGATATGATGATCCGAGTATTCAAGGACTATTTGGATCAGTTCGTTGTTGTCTTTATTGATGACATCCTCATATATTCCAAAAGCTATGAAGATCATGAGCACCATTTGAAGCTGGTACTGCAAAGGCTGCGTGAAAACAAGCTATATGCTAAGTTGAAGAAATGCGAGTTCTGGCTTGAGGAAGTAACATTCCTAGGACACGTGGTGTCAAAACATGGAGCATCTGTGGACCCGACAAAGATTGAAGCAATACAAAGTTGGGAGCAACCGAAGATGGTGACCGAAGTACGTAGCTTTCTGGGCTTAGCTAGTTATTATCGGAGATTCGTGGAAGGATTTTCTCGAATCGCTACCCCGTTAACTCAGCTAAATCGGAAAGATATCAAATTCGTATGGAGCGAGGAATGGGAGACGAGTTTTCAAGAGCTTAAGAGGAGACTCATTTCGGCACCTGCTTTGACCATACCATCTGGTTCGGATGGATTTGTTATCTACAGCGATGCTTCAGGCAAAGGGCTAGGATGTGTACTCATGCAACGTGGGAAAGTTATAGCCTATGCCTCGCGACAACTTAAAGAATATGAGAGAAATTATCCTACTGATCATGATCTAAAGTTGGCAGCAGTCGTTTTCGCGCTAAAGATCTGGAGGCACTATCTATATGGGGAGAAAATGGAGATTTATTCAGACCATAAAAGCCTCAAATATTTCTTCACTCAAAAAGAACTCAACATGCGGCAACGACGTTGGCTCGAGCTGTTGAAAGATTACGACCACACTATTCAATACCATCCTGGAAAAGTAAACGTGGTAGCTGACGCGTTGAGTAGAAGATCATATGCAGGAACGAGTTCGATGATGTCAAGTATACGCATAGAACCAACTTTAATCGATAAAGTTAAAGTTGCTCAAACCACAGACCTGGAGCTGATGCGTATGAAGAAGAAAGTGCAAGATAGTGTTATTCCAGAGGCAAGAATCGATGAAGAAGGAATACTTCGAGTCCACTCTAGACTTTGTGTTCCTAACGATTCTGATTTGAAGTACAAGATCATGATGGAAGCACACAATACACCATTTGCAATCCATCCTGGAAGTACCAAAATGTATCGTGATCTTCGACATACATTTTGGTGGAACAATATGAAGAGAGAGATTGTAAAGTTTATCTCGAAGTGTTTAACTTGTCAACGTGTAAAGGCGGAACATCAAGTGTCAAAGGGTCCATTGCAACCACTTGAGATTCCGAAATGGAAGTGGGAACACATTACCATGGTATTCGTTACGGGTCTTCCCACGGTTTCTCAAGGCATAAATGCTATTTGGGTTATTATTGATAGATTAACCAAGTCTGCTCATTTCTTGCCGATACGGGAGACTTATTCCCTTGAACGTCTTGCTCGTATATACGTAGATGAGATTGTGAGACTGCATGGCATGCCAGTATTTATAGTTTCGGATCGTGACCCAAGATTCACTTCAAGATTTTGGGTTAGCTTGCCAAAAGCTATGGGCACAGATTTACGATTTAGTTCGGCATACCATCCTCAAACGGACGGACAATCAGAGAGGACTATTCAAACTCTTGAAGATCTATTAAGACTTTGTGTTCTAGATTTCAAAGGGAGTTGGGATAAGTACCTACCATTAGTGGAATTCTCCTACAATTACAGTTATCAGGCAAGTATAGGTGTGGCTCCATTTGAAGCATTATATGGACGAAAGTGTCGCTCTCCAGTATGTTGGGATGAGGTGGGAGAAGCAACGTTGTTGGGACCAGAGTTGGTACGAATGACTACAGAGAAGATCCAAACGATTCGACAACGTATACAAATGGCACAGGATCGACAAAAGAGTTATGCGGATCTTCATCAAAAGGACGTGGAATTTGACATTGGGGATCATGTATTGTTGCGTGTGGCTCTATGGAAAGGAGTTACAAGATTTAGGAAAAGAGGAAAGCTCAATTCACGATTTATTGGTCCATTTCAGATTCTTGATCGAGTAGGAAATGTGGCCTATAAACTCGCGTTACCTCCAAGTATGTCTCGTATTCATAATGTTTTTCATATATCTGTGTTACGTAAATATGTGAAAGACCTAAATCACATTATTAAGTTAGAACCGGACGAGATAGCTGAAGACTTAACATACGAAGAGGTACCTGTTAAGATCTTGGATAGGAAGGAGCATGTCCTACGCACGAAGGTCATACCACAAGTTAAAGTTTTGTGGAGAAACCATGCTATTGAGGAAATGACCTGGGAGTTAGAAACGGAAATGAAAGATAGGTATCCTCATCTTTTCGAAACACCAGGTACGTACGTCAATTTCGAGGACGAAATTTTATAAGGAGGGGAGGTTGTAAGAACCCAAATTATTAATAAATAAAATTTAATTTCCTCTATTTATTATTTGAAATAGTAAGGGCTAAATTGATTAATGAGGTTAGTTATGGGTAAAATGCGCAAATATTTTAAATAAGCAGGTTGTTATAAAATATTCATTGTTGTCGGGGAATATTCGTTTGGTCGTGGAATATTCTTCCTGCCGGGGAATATTCGTACGACGGCGCAGTCTTTTGTGGGCCCCATAACGAAAAGCGATTGGATGAAGAAAATGACAAGTATAAGTTGTTTATAAATAACGGCGTAGTTGTTACCGTTAATACTGTTGGAATACCCGGTGGTTAAAACACAGTAATACGCGTTGTTGCACAGTAGCACACTGTATTGCACCAATTATTGATTCTTACGTAAGAAGGCACTACTCAATAATGGTTACAGCAATTACTATTCAGTATTTTATTTTATTGATTCAATAATTGCTGCGTTGATATTTTATATTTCTGTTGTTTCAATAATTGTCACTACACAATATTTTCCATTATCAGAGTAATAATTCATATTATCTGAATAATATTATTAGATAACATTATTGGCAATGTCTAGAAAGTTCTGTCTACGGAGAGGTTTGGTCACCTAATTGCGCACCAGTAAGGAGAAATCCTTATTGAAAAGCCCCCTCTTTCCTGGGAACGGCCTGGTTGCCAGTACTGTGATTCTGTAATATTATTCGTGAATAATTAATTATTGATTTATATGATGAAAAAAATATTGATTTTATGTGGATATAGATGGAGAAAATTTTTTAAATGTGACAATTGTTGAAAATTAATATTTTATCTTTTTCTGATAAAATAATTCATTTAAAAATATTATTTTAATAATATAATAATGATGATATTTTTACAATGAATGGGGGAAATATGAGTATATGAGGAGAAAGAGTATTTTGTGACATTAAATGATTAACACATGTTTTGTGTGTCGGTGGACCTCAGTAATTGACTGAAATTTGATTATAGCATGTAAAATCATCCTTTTATGGATTTCGGTCAATTTTTGTTTAGAATTTAGAAAAATTTCTTCTGCAAAGTTGTAGATAATTGAATTTCCTATAAAAAGTCGCGAGATTCGAATTTTCTGATGAAAGGGCTATTTATTATGAATTATTGAAATTCTGAAGTTCCGAAATAATTGGTTTTTGAAAGTTTTAATTATTCTTATTTACAAAATCGTTTTTTTTGCTTGGTGAGCTGCATTAAACATGTGCAATGAGCTGAAATCAGATTTCAAGAGGTGGGCTTGACAATTTTGTAAATATAAATATTATTATATTCAATTTTCTGCTTTGGTGTTCTAAGCATTTTCCTATAAATAGGGTGCTTAGGTTAGAATTGAAAATCACACCAGAAACTAAAATCTTCTCTCTCTTTCTCTCTCTATATTAGTGAGCGTATTCTTATGAGTATTTTAATACTTTGAGTATTGCTATACGGTGCAAGTTCTAGTCATAGCCTATATCCGGTGTTTCAACTAGAAGTACTGTCTTTACGAGGTAAGGGATGTTATTTTATTCGAAAATGATATTATTTCTTCAATATCATTATGCCGAAATATTGGTTGAAATTTTTGTCAAATTTAGAACTTTTCATGTCGGGGTTACTATTCATGAATTACTATTCACGGGTTACTATTCATGAATTACTATTCACCAAAAAATGAAATTTTTTTTCTTTTCGTCCAAAATATCTATTCTGGATACTAGCTTTGATTGTATCCATGTTTTGATCATTCTTGAATTTTACTTCACTATGATTATTTATAAGGTATTTTTGGACATGGATAAATCGAAATACGAATCCTTAATATTTGTTATTTTGTTTCACTGGATTCGTTTCCTTTAAAATATTTTTTATCATCCTCAGTCCTAAATGATGATATAACTGAATATCTTTGGCCTGTAGTGCAAATATGAATGATTTCTGATGAATATCTTTGGCCCGTAGTGCAAAGATGAACAGGTGTTGAGATGAACATGACCAACTGATGAATATCTTTAGCTTGTAGTGCAAAGATGAATATTGATTGATGTTACAGGGATAAAATATTGATGATGGACTTTTAAATTCATAGATAATAGTAGATTTCATTCTCTACGTAACTATTCTATGAATTATTATTTTCCGCTGCGAATATTGATTTAAAACTTGTTGTCTATTGTATTCTATTAGATTTTTCCCTGTTGAAGGCTAACGATAATTTGTTCTGTATTATCTTAGTCATAATGTTCTTTACTGGGCTAGTTGAGCTCACCCTTTTCCTTTTTGTTCCATTTTTCTCAGGAGGCGAGAATGTAGCGAGTACTAGTCGGGGTATGGAATGATGGTTCTAGAAGTTATTTTAGTAGTCCTCACCATTTTTGTGAAATAATGTATCAATAATTGTAATGAGGACTTATTTGAGTGTGGATATTGTCTAGATGACAATATTTGTATTTAAACTCACAGTTCTTATGTTGTAATAGTAAAGATGTAGTTGTTTCTGTACCATGTATTTTGGCGACTAAGAATGGGTATTGTATACCTATTTTGGGGGCATCACAATAGTATTAATAAAAATTTATTTTATTAATAACTAATTCTTTAAACCTAAATTCTAGATAATCTAAAATTCCGGGTTGTCACAGCAATAAATGCTCCAAATATTATATTCAGGCTCAATCGAGGTAACTCGATAATATATATATATATATATATATATATATATATATATATATATATATATATATATATATATATATATATAGAAAAGCAATAAAAGCCACGGACCGACGGTCCGGGCACACACACACACACGACTCTCTACGTGAATAAAAGTATGTGCAAGAAGCGAAGAAAAGCCTTTAAGTAATGTAAGAAGGCTTACAGTGGACTGTCAAAGAAGACTTCAATAGCTTTAAATGGATGAACACTCGGTTCCTATCGGTAAAAAGTAGCCAAATGTAAGCTCATAAGTGTTTGAAATGAGAAAGCATGCAATTTATAGTATGTACAGAGCAAATTGGACATGGTTTTCTCGCCTTTTTTTCTTCCAAATGGCCACCACAAGCCCTCTATTTATAGAGGGGGGAGCCACAGGTGTAGCTACGGTTGCCCGGGGTGCCCCGGGCTTTGTGGGCCCTGCCGTCTCGAAGTACGTGCACTACTGCAATGTGTTGTCCGCTCGAACCTTCATAATTTCAATCCGGGCATTCGATCGAGGTGTATAAGATATTTTACGCCGGACTTGGTTCCATTATTTATTATTATGTCGAAATATCATGTCTGTGCATTTTACGCCGGATCTGGTTCCATTCTTTATTATTCTATTGGAATATCCTGTCTGTGCGTTTTACGCCAGACCTGGTTCTGTTATTTATTATTCTATTGGAATAACCTGTCTGTGCGATCTATCGCATGCCTGGTGATTTCTTTTGTTATTCCATTCTTTATTGTACTCAGTTGGTTAAAGTTTTGGACTTCTATACTCCATGAAATTAGTGGAATATCCTTGATATTTGCGCTTCATCCAGTATCTTTTCATGTAAATATTCTTCTGAGCATTCTTAAATTTTACTCTACAAAGCAGTATCATGTTGACAATTTGGACGTTATCAGTTCCTATATAAATTAATTCTTGAACTTGTTTTATTGAATTCTTATATCATTGTCATCATCCTCATGCTTATATTATGTTGAAAGTCAATTGTGGTCTGTAGTGCATAGATGGACTTGGTATGATTATGACCAGTGATTATTCGGTATAATCATAACTGTAATATTACAAATGATGTGAAAAAAATCCTCATTGGCCCGTAGTGCATTGATGGATAATTTTTGGTATGATTATGGCTATGGATTCTCTTTGGCCGTAATGCAGAGATGAATTATTTTATGGCATGATCAGGACCGTTGATGAAAACATGATTAACTTTAGCCGTAGTGCATGGATAATTTGTGGTCGTGATACTAAAGAATATCCTTGGTCGTAGTGCAGAGGTGATTCGATGATGTGAATTATTGATTAAGCTGAGTCTCAGCGATAAAAGTCATGAAAAATCTTTTAAATCATAAAAGATAGTAGATTTTATTCTCTACTTGACTCTTTTAATGGATTGATTGATCCGCTTCAGTTAAACTTGATATCTATTGTATTTTATCAGTTTAACATTATTGAAGACTAATGATAATTTATTCTGCATTATCTTAGTCATAATATTTCTTATTGGGCTAGTTGAGCTCACCCTTTCTTTCACTGTTCTCTTCAGGAAATGAGAATATAGTTGGGACGAGTCGAGAAACGGAGTGATGGACCAGATGATAGCATTAGTAGTCCTCACTATTATATGTAATAGTGTGATAATAATTGTAATGAGGACTCCTTTTGAGTTTGTATACTCTCTAGTAGACAATATTTGTATTCAAACTCACAGTTTATGTTTTGTCGTATTGTACACGACAGTTGTATTATTAAGTTGTATTTGAATTTTGTACCATGTATCTAGCGACTCAAGATGGGTGATGTATACCTAATTTTGGGGGTGTCACAGTTGGTATCAGAGCTTAGTGATATGATCCCTGGCTGAGATGTCAGACAAGAACTAGGAGGGGAGAGACGGAGAATTCCTTCGCTGGTATGACCTACCTAAGTTTATTTGGTATTTAATTGGTCGGTCAGAGTATAGAGATAATATGTGATATGTTAATTAACCTTTGTTTTGTGGCAGTATTTGAAAATGGCATCTGAAAATGTTGAGATAAGCAATGGAGCACAGGAGACCGTTGAGTCTCCACAGATCAATAATCAGGACAATGTGCAACAGGATGGCGATAATCCTCCTGTAAACAACAACACTGATCAATTGACGAACGACGGTACGTTTAGGAGTTTTTTAGAATTTATGCAACATCAGGCGAATGCGGCTCCTGTTCATAATACAGGAGGAAACAATTGCAAACCACGGTTGGTCACCGCTAAGCAGTTCAAGGAGCTGGGACCACCGGAGTTTTTGGGAAAGCCAGAACCACTTAAGGCGGAGACGTGGTTAAAGCAGATCACCAAGATATTTGATGTCTTGGGATGCTCCGAAGAGTAAAAGGTTCCCTTTGCCACCTTTATGTTGCGTGAAGAGGCAGATCACTGGTGAGAATCTGTAAAACGTACCCAGCCTGACGCACTCAAGATGTCTTGGGAGAAGTTCCAAGAGTTGTTCAATGACAAGTACTTTCCCGAAAGCATTCGTCACATGAAGGAGGTGGAATTTGTCAAGTTAGAGCAAAAGAACATGACCGTGTCGCAGTACGAAGCCAAGTTTGCCGAGTTGTCCAGATTTACGTCCCACTTGGTTGATAATGAAGAGAGAATGACGCGAATGTAAGACCCCAACTTTTATAAATAAAGATGAATTTTCTATAAATATCATTTTTGAATATTATGGAGTTAATTTGATATAATGTTATAGTTGTGGGTAATATTTATAAATTTTGCAAAGTAAGCAAGTTGTTATAAAATATTCGTTTGGTCGGAGAATATTCTGTTTGTCGGGAAATATTCGTACGACGGCACAATCATTGGTGGACCCCACAACGGAATTATTGTCGGGTGGAGAAAACGACAGAATTATCTTTCTATAAAAATAACGGCTGAGGTGTTACCGTTAAAACCGTTAAAACTGTTGAACTACTCGGTAGTAAAAGTACAGTAATACGCGTGGTTGCATAGTAGCACACGGTATTGATTATTGATGCTTACGTGAGAAGTCACTCAGCTATACTCAATTATTGCTACAGTAATTGCTGCATCATATCTCTTAAATTATTGTCATAGTATCATCTGTAGAATATGTTATATTATTGAGACGTTGTGGTAAGTTTGGTTATTTTATGGGGGGCCATATGTCATCATCTAAGAGTCTCGTCGTCAATAGTAATTACCTTCGTCAATAGTATTTACCTTGGTCAATAGTAATTACCTTCGTCAATAGTATTTACCTTGGTCAATAGTAATTACCTTCGTCAATAGTATTTACCTTGGTCAATAGTAATTACTTTCGTCAATAGTAGTTGTCCCTTCAATATTACCAAGAGTCATTTGACCCTTCGTTAAGACCAAGAGCCACCCTCAGTTTTTCTATAAATAGAGGCCTAGGGCTTCATTATTTTTCACGAATTCATTCAAGCTATAGAGAGAGAAAGTATAGAGAGAATAAGAGAGAGAGAGACTAAAAGTATTCTGCTACATCACTTTTCCAATATCCAGTTCTTTTAAGGTAGGGAATATTATTTCTTTTATATTCATGAAGAGAACTTCTGTTATTCCATTTGTTATTATTCTGTTGGAATAACCAGTATACGCGGTCTACCCTATACTTGGTGACATTCTTCTATTATTCTGTTGGAACATCCTGTCTGTGTGTTTTACATCGGACCTGGTTCCGTTTTATTATTATTCTGTTGGAATATCCTGTCTGTGTGTTTTACACCGGACCTGGTTCCATTATTTATTATTCTGTCGGAATATCCTGTCTGTGCGTTTACGCCGGACCTGGTTCCATTATTTATTATTCTATTGGAATAACCTGTCTGTGCGGTCTATCGCATGCATGGTGATTTCTTTTGTTATTCCATTCTTTATTGTACTCAGTTGGTTAAGTTTTGACTTCTATACTCCATGAAATTTGTGGAATATCCTTGATAGTTGCGTTTCATCCAGTATCTTTTCAAGAAAATATTCTTCTAAGCATTCTTGAATTTTACTCCACAATGCAGTATCATGTTGACAATTTGGACGTTGTTAATTCCTGGATAAATTAATTCTTGAACTTGTTTTATTGAATTCTTATATCATTGTCATCATCCTCATGTTTATAAAATGTTGAAAGTCATCTGTGGCATGTAGTGCATAGATGGACTTGGTATGATTATGACCAGGGATTATTCGGTATAATCATGACCGTAATGTTACAAATGATGTGGTAAAAGTCCTCATTGGCCCGTAGTGCATTGATGGACAGTTGTTGGCATGATCATGACCATTAATGAATACACGAATATCCTTGGCCGTAGTGCAGGGGTGATTCGATGATGTGGATTATTTTATTAAGCTGAGTCTCAGCGATCACAGTGTTGAAAAACCTTTTAAATCATAAAAGATAGTAGAGTTTATTTTCTACTTGACTCTTTTAATGGATTGCTTGTTCCGCTGCAGTTAAACTTGATGTCTATTATATTTTATCAGTTTAACATTGTTGAAGGCTAATGATAATTTATTCTGCATTATCTTAGTCATAATATTTCTTACTGGGCTAGTTGAGCTCACCCTTTCTTTCACTGTTCTCTTCAGGAAATGAGAACGTAGCTGGGACAAGTCGGGGTACGGAGTGATGGTCCGAATGATAGTATTAGTTAGTAGTCCTCACTATTCTATGTAATGGTGTGTTAATAAATGTAATGAGGACTCCTTTTGAGTATGAATACTCTCTAGAAGATAATATTTGTATTCAAACTCACAGTTTATGTTTTGTCGTATTGTACACGACAGTTGTATTATTAAGTTGTATTTGTATTCTGTACTATGTATCTGACGACCCAAGATGGGTGATGTATACCTAATTTTGGGGGCGTCACAGTTGGTATCAGAGCTTAGGGATATGATCCCTGGCTAAGATGTGAGAATAGAACTAGGAGGGGAGAGACGGGGAATTCCTTCGCTAGTATGGCATACCTAAGTTTATTTGCATGGTATTTAATTGGTCGGTCATAATATAAGGATAATATATGACATATCAATTAATTTTTATTTTGTGGCAGTATCTGAAAATGGCATCTGAGAATGTTGAGAATAGCAATGGAGCACAGACGACTGTTGATTCACCACATATCAATAATCAGGATAATGTGCATCAGGAAGGTGTCAATCCTCATGCAAACAACAACACTGACCAAATGATGAATGATCAAATGTTCAGAGGCTTTATGCAATTCATGCAACAACAGGTGAAAGCGGCTCCTGTCCACAACGTAGGTGGAAATACTGGAAACTCTCAGGCGGTCACCGCTAAACAGTTTAAGGAGCTGGGACCACCGGAGTTTAAGGGAGAACCCAAACCACTTGTAGCTGAAACATGGATAAAGCAGATCACCAAGATATTTGATGTCTTGGGTTGCTCCGAGGAGCAAAAGGTTCCCTTTGCCGCCTTTATGTTGCGAGGAGAGGCAGATTACTGGTGGGAATCGATAAAGCGTACTCAACCTGCCGCACTGAAGATGTCTTGGGAGAAGTTCCAAGAGCTGTTTAACGACAAATACTTTCCCGAGAGTATTCGTCACATGAAGGAGGTGGAGTTCATCAAATTGGAGCAGAATAATATGACCGTGTCGCAGTACGAGGCAAAATTTGCGGAGTTATCCCGGTTTGCGTCCCACCTGGTGGATAATGAAGAAAGAATGACGCGGATGTTTTTAAGAGGTTTGAAGCCGGAGATACGTCAACATCTTGTTTCTCATAAACTGTGTTTGTATTCAGATGTTGTAAATAGGGCTCAGTTGGTGGAGCGCGATAACGAGATAACGCAACCAAAAGAGAGCAGCCGGCAAAATGATAATACCAGTGAGAGCAGTCATCGAAGCGGTGACAACAAGCGTGGAGGGAATCAACAGGCCAGAAATGGTAACCACTTCGGTGGTAATCAGGGCCAAAACAATAAGAATGGACATTTCAAGAAGAGGAGATTCAACAATGATGGAAAGACGTCAGCACCAGCACCTGTCGTTAAGGAAGGAGAACGACCACCTATCATATGTTTCAAATGCGGAGGGGAGGGGCACATCAGTCCAAACTGCGCGATGCCGTCCAAAGCATGTTATAATTGTGGAAGAGAAGGTCATTTAGCCCGATTTTGTCGTTTACCGAAGACAAATTCAGCTAGGATGGAGGCACCAAAGGCCGTCCCAGAAAAGTCAAAACCGGTTGTGCAAGGGAGAGCGTTTGTTGTGACCTCCCAGAAGCAAGGAACCCGAATGAGGTCATCACGGGTAAGCTTATCATAAACTCTAACGAAGTCTATACTTTATTTGATACCGGTTCAACCCATTCTTTTATTTCTCCTACTTGCGCTCATCGATTAAATTTGATTCCGGAGAAATTAGACTTTGACTTAGCAGTTGAAACTCCATTGGGAGAAACCTTCATTACATCCACGGTTTATAAGTCTTGTTTGGTTCAAGTTGGTACCCACACATTACCTGTCGATCTTATTTCATTAAAAATACTTGCATTTGACGTGATTCTAGGGATTGATTGGTTAACTACTCATCATGCAAAAATTGATTGTTTTCGTAAGGTTGTTAGCTTTCATATTCCTAATCGACCTATTATGCGAATTCAAGCAACCAAACCATTAAAATCAATCGCTGTCATCTCAAGCCATAAAGCTATTCGTTTATTGAAAAACGGATGTCAAGCTTTCTTAGCTCATGTCACAGATCTAAACAAAAATACGTCAGCTTTGAATGATATTTCTGTTGTTAATAAATTTCCTGACGTATTTCCCGAAGAACTTCCTGGCCTACCCCCAGAGCGTGAAATTGAATTTTGTATCGACCTTGAACCCGGTACAAAACCCATTTCCAAAGCCCCATATCGAATGGCTCCTATTGAACTTCAGGAGTTAAAGACCCAACTGCAGGAATTGTTAGACATTGGTTTTATTCGTCCTAGTACTTCTCCTTGGGGTGCTCCTGTTCTGTTCGTGAAGAAGAAAGATGGGAGTATGCGACTTTGTATTGATTATCGGGAGTTGAATCATGTCACCATCAAAAATAGGTACCCATTGCCACGTATTGATGACCTGTTTGACCAGTTGCAAGGAGCACAATTCTTTTCAAAGATCGATCTTCGTTCTGGATATCATCAGCTGAAGGTTAGAACTGAGGATATTCCAAAGACGGCTTTTAGAACTCGGTACGGGCATTATGAATTCTTAGTTATGTCTTTTGGATTGACTAATGCTCCTGCTGCCTTCATGGATATGATGAACAGGGTATTCAAGGAATATTTGGATCACTTTGTGGTCGTCTTTATCGATGACATCCTTGTTTATTCCAAAAGCCGTGAAGATCATGAGCAACACTTGAGGCTGGTACTCCAAAAGCTTCGTGAATACAAACTTTATGCCAAGTTGAAGAAATGCGAGTTCTGGCTGGAAGAGGTAGCATTCCTTGGGCACGTAGTATCAAGTCGTGGAATATCTGTTGACCCGGCAAAGATTGAAGCTATTCAAAGCTGGGAGCAACCTAAATCAGTGACCGAGGTACGTAGCTTTCTTGGTTTAGCTGGTTATTATCGGAGATTCGTGGAAGGATTTTCTCGAATCGCTACTCCATTAACTCAGCTGACTCGGAAAGATACAAAGTTTGGTTGGAGCGAAGAATGTGAGCAGAGTTTTCAAGAACTCAAGAGGAGACTCATTTCAGCACCTGTTCTAACAATACCATCTGGCTCGGAGGGATTTGTCATCTACAGTGATGCTTCGAGCAAAGGGTTGGGATGCGTTCTCATGCAACATGGAAAAGTCATAGCCTATGCATCAAGACAACTCAAGGAATATGAGAGGAATTATCCTACTCATGATCTAGAGTTGGCAGCTGTTGTCTTTGCACTTAAAATTTGGAGGCATTACTTGTATGGGGAGAAAGTGGAGATCTTTACGGATCATAAAAGCCTCAAATATTTCTTCACTCAAAAGGAACTCAACATGCGACAACGACGTTGGCTTGAACTGTTGAAAGATTATGATCATACCATTCAATACCATCCTGGAAAAGCGAACGTGGTAGCTGACGCATTGAGTAGAAGATCATATGCGGGTACAAGTGCAATATTAACAACGCAAAGGCCCATTTTGTGTGACTTGCAAAGGATGGAGATAGAGTTGAAGACTCCAGGGACCCATGTGATGATGGCGAATATACGAGTAGAACCGACTTTAATCGATAAAGTTAAAGCTGCTCAAGCTACAGACCTGGAGCTGATGCGTATGAGGAAGAAAGTGCAAGAAGGTTCTATGCCGGAAGCAAGAATCGATGAAGAAGGAATACTTCGAGTCAACTCCAGACTTTGTGTTCCTAACAACCCTGATTTAAAGTATGAAATCATGATGGAGGCGCACAACACACCGTTTGCAATCCATCCTGGAAGTACCAAAATGTATCATGATCTTCGTCATACATTTTGGTGGAGCAATATGAAGAGAGAGATAGCGTTGTTTATCTCAAGGTGTCTAACTTGTCAACGAGTCAAAGCGGAGCATCAAGTACCAAAAGGTCCATTGCAACCACTTGAAATTCCAGAATGGAAGTGGGAGCACATTACCATGGATTTCGTTACCGGTCTTCCTAGGGTTTCTCAAGGTATTGATGCGATTTGGGTCATTGTTGATAGATTGACCAAGTCTGCTCATTTCTTACCGATACGAGAAACTTATACACTTGAACGTCTTGCTCGTATGTACATAAACGAGATTGTAAGACTGCATGGTATGCCAGTATCCATAGTTTCTGATCGAGACCCAAGATTCACTTCACGATTTTGGGTTAGTTTACAAAAAGCTATGGGCACGGAGTTACGATTTAGTTCAGCATATCATCCTCAGACGGACGGACAATCAGAGAGGACTATTCAAACTCTTGAAGATCTATTAAGACTCTGTGTCTTTGACTTCAAGGGAAGTTGGGACAAGTTCTTACCATTGGTGGAGTTTTCCTACAACAACAGTTATCAAGCAAGTATTGGCATGGCTCCATTCGAAGCATTGTATGGAAGAAAATGTCGTTCTCCAGTATGCTGGGATGAGGTGGGCGAAGCAACGTTGTTGGGACCGGAGTTGGTACGTATGACTACAGAAAAGATTCAAACGATCCGACAACGTATAAAAACCTCACAAGATCGACAAAAGAGTTATGCTGATCTTCATCGAAAGGACGTGGAATTTGATGTAGGAGATCATGTGTTCTTACGTGTTGCTCCATGGAAAGGAGTTACGAGATTTGGAAAGAGAGGAAAGCTAAATCCTCGATTCATCGGTCCATTTTTAATCCTCGATCGAGTAGGAACTGTGGCTTATAGACTCGCTTTACCGCCAAGTATGTCTCGTGTTCATAACGTTTTCCACATATCCATGTTACGCAAATATGTGGAAGACATTATTGAGTTAGAACCGGACGAAATAGCGGAGGATTTGACGTATGAAGAAGTTCCTGTTCAAATCTTGGATAAGAAGGAACATATTCTACGCTCCAAGGTTATACCTCAAGTTAAAGTTTTGTGGAGAAACCACGATGTTGAGGAAATGACTTGGGAGTTAGAATCAGAAATGAAATCAAGGTATCCTTACCTCTTCGACATACCAGGTACGTACCCTAATTTCGAGGGCGAAATTTCATAAGAAGGGGAGGTTGTAAGACCCCAACTTTTATAAATAAAGATGAATTTTCTATAAATATCATTTTTGAATATTATGGAGTTAATTTGATATAATGTTATAGTTGTGGGTAATATTTATAAATTTTGCAAAGTAAGCAAGTTGTTATAAAATATTCGTTTGGTCGGAGAATATTCTTTTGTCGGGGAATATTCGTACGACGGCACAATCATTGGTGGACCCCACAACGGAATTATTGTCGGATTGAGAAAACGACAGAATTATCTTTCTATAAAAATAACGGCTGAGGTGTTACCGTTAAAACCGTTAAAACTGTTGAACTACTCGGTAGTAAAAGTACAGTAATACGCGTGGTTGCATAGTAGCACACGGTATTGATTATTGATGCTTACGTGAGAAGTCACTCAGCTATACTCAATTATTGCTATAGTAATTGCTGCATCATATCTCTTAAATTATTGTCATAGTATCATCTGTATAATATGTTATATTATTGAGACGTTGTGGTAAGTTTGGTTATTTTATGGGGGGCCATATGTCATCATCTAAGAGTCTCGTCGTCAATAGTAATTACCTTCGTCAATAGTATTTACCTTGGTCAATAGTAATTACCTTCGTCAATAGTATTTACCTTGGTCAATAGTAATTACCTTCGTCAATAGTATTTACCTTGGTCAATAGTAATTACTTTCGTCAATAGTAGTTGTCCCTTCAATATTACCAAGAGTCATTTGACCCTTCGTTAAGACCAAGAGTCATTTGACCCTTCGTTAAGACCAAGAGCCACCCTCAGTTTTTCTATAAATAGAGGCCTAGGGCTTCATTATTTTTCACGAATTCATTCAAGCTATAGAGAGAGAAAGTATAGAGAGAATAAGAGAGAGAGAGACTAAAAGTATTCTGCTACATCACTTTTCCAATATCCAGTTCTTTTAAGGTAGGGAATATTATTTCTTTTATATTCATGAAGAGAACTTCTGTTATTCCATTTGTTATTATTCTGTTGGAATAACCAGTATACGCGGTCTACCCTATACTTGGTGACATTCTTCTATTATTCTGTTGGAACATCCTGTCTGTGTGTTTTACACCGGACCTGGTTCCGTTTTATTATTATTCTGTTGGAATATCCTGTCTGTGTGTTTTACACCGGACCTGGTTCCATTATTTATTATTCTGTCGGAATATCCTGTCTGTGCGTTTACGCCGGACCTGGTTCCATTATTTATTATTCTATTGGAATAACCTGTCTGTGCGGTCTATCGCATGCATGGTGATTTCTTTTGTTATTCCATTCTTTATTGTACTCAGTTGGTTAAGTTTTGACTTCTATACTCCATGAAATTTGTGGAATATCCTTGATAGTTGCGTTTCATCCAGTATCTTTTCAAGAAAATATTCTTCTAAGCGTTCTTGAATTTTACTCCACAATGCAGTATCATGTTGACAATTTGGACGTTGTTAATTCCTGGATAAATTAATTCTTGAACTTGTTTTATTGAATTCTTATATCATTGTCATCATCCTCATGTTTATAAAATGTTGAAAGTCATCTGTGGCCTGTAGTGCATAGATGGACTTGGTATGATTATGACCAGGGATTATTCGGTATAATCATGACCGTAATGTTACAAATGATGTGGTAAAAGTCCTCATTGGCCCGTAGTGCATTGATGGACAGTTGTTGGCATGATCATGACCATTAATGAATACACGAATATCCTTGGCCGTAGTGCAGGGGTGATTCGATGATGTGGATTATTTTATTAAGCTGAGTCTCAGCGATCGCAGTGTTGAAAAACCTTTTAAATCATAAAAGATAGTAGAGTTTATTTTCTACTTGACTCTTTTAATGGATTGCTTGTTCCGCTGCAGTTAAACTTGATGTCTATTATATTTTATCAGTTTAACATTGTTGAAGGCTAATGATAATTTATTCTGCATTATCTTAGTCATAATATTTCTTACTGGGCTAGTTGAGCTCACCCTTTCTTTCACTGTTCTCTTCAGGAAATGAGAACGTAGCTGGGACAAGTCGGGGTACGGAGTGATGGTCCGAATGATAGTATTAGTTAGTAGTCCTCACTATTCTATGTAATGGTGTGTTAATAAATGTAATGAGGACTCCTTTTGAGTATGAATACTCTCTAGAAGATAATATTTGTATTCAAACTCACAGTTTATGTTTTGTCGTATTGTACACGACAGTTGTATTATTAAGTTGTATTTGTATTCTGTACTATGTATCTGACGACCCAAGATGGGTGATGTATACCTAATTTTGGGGGCGTCACAGCGAATGTTTTTAAGAGGTTTGAAACCGGAGATACGTCAATATCTTGTTTCTCATAAACTGTGTTTGTATTCAAATATTGTAAATAGGGCTCAGTTAGTGGAGCGCGATAACGATTCAACGCAACCAAAAGAGAGCAGCCGGCAAAATGATAATTCCGGTGATAACAGTCATCAAAGCGGTGACAATAAACATGGAGGGAATCAACATGCCAGAAATGGTAACCACTTCGGTGGTAATCATTGTCAAAATAATAAGAATAGAAATTTCAAGAAGAGGAGATTCAACAATGATGGAAATACGTCAGCACCAGCACCCGTTTCAAAGGAAGAAGAACGACCACCGGTCGTATGTTTCAAATGCGGACAGGAGGGACACATCTGTCCAAACTGTACGCAGCAATCTAAAGCGTGTTTTAATTGCGGAAGAGAAGGTCACCTAGCTCGATTTTGTCGTATGGTGAAGTCAAGTCCAGCTGGGATAGTGATGCCAAAGGATGTCCCAGACAAGCCAAAATCGGTAGTTTAAGAGAGAGCGTTTTTTTTTGTGACGAGGAAACTGAATAAAATTATCACGGGTATGTTAGTTATAAACTCTTTTGAAGTCTATACCGTGTTAGATACCGGTTCTACTCACTCTTTTATTTCACCTAGTTGTGTTCAATGTTTTAACTTAACTCCGGAGAAGTTAGACTTTGATTTATCTGTTGAAATTCTGTTGGGAGAAACCTTCGTTACCTCCACTATTTATAAATCTTGTTTGATTCAAATCAACACTTTCACGTTACCTGTCGATCGTATCTCTTTGAAAATACTTGCCTTTGATGTGATTTTAAGAATCGATTGGTTAATTACTCATCATGTTTTTTTGTAAGGTTGTTAGCTTTCATATTCCTAACCAACCTGTTATGCGAATTCAAAGTAACCAAACCACTAAAGTCAATCATTGTCATATCAAGCCATAAGTAAAAAGCCCTGAGCCTTTATCTGGTGACTTCCTTGTGTGGAATGCACCGAAGCCAGACTTTCTGTAGGCGACGTCGTGAATGATGATGGCAAGTTGATAGGTATCAGTGTGACGTGTTATCCAAGTCTTGGATGAGGGTCACAGTTTTGAACGATATTTCTATTGTTAATAAATTTTCTGACGTATTCTTGAAGACTTCTTAGCCTACCCCAGAGCGTGAAATTGAATTTTGTATTGATCCCAGTACAAAACCCATTTCTTAAACCCTTAAATATTTCTTCAACTAAAACGAACGAATTATGCGCCACAGACGTTGGCTCGAGCTATTGAAGATGACGATCGTACCATTCAATATCATCGTGGAAGAACGAAAGTGGTAGCTGACGCGTTGAGTAGAAGATTGTATGCGAGTGAGATGTTGTTAACACAAAGACCCATTTTGTATAACTTACAAATGATGAAGATAGAGTTAAAAACTCTAGGGACCCACACGAAAATAATGAATATACGATTAGAATCGACTTTAATCGATAAAGTTAAAGCCGCTCAAGCTACATACTCAGAGCTGATGAATGTGAAGAAGAAGGTTCAAGAGGGCGTTATTCTAGAAGCAAGAATCGATGAAGAGAGGAAATCTCAACCCTTGATTTAATTGACCCATTTGAAATCCTCGATCGAGTAGGAACTGTGGCTTATAGACTCGTTTTACCGCCAAGTATGTCGCGTGTTCATAACATTTCTAACGTATTGATGTTACGTAAATATGTGGATGACCCGAACCACATTATTGATTTAGAACCAGACGAGATAATGGATAATTTAACGTATGAAGATGTACCTGTTAAAATCCTAGAATGTATTCAACACTCAAAGGTTAGAATCTGACGAAGTGTCCTCATCTGTTCGGCATACCAGGTACGTACGTAAATTTCGAGGGCGAAATTTCATAAGGAGGGGAGATTGTGAAACTCCAGATTTTATGAATAATGATTTAATTTTTTCGAAATATTTTTTTAAATATTATGGTGTGAATTTGAGATAATGTTATAGTTGTGGGTAGTATTTATAAATTTTGTAAAGTATGCAAGTTGTTGTATTATATTCGATTGGTCGGGGAATATTATTTTTTGTCGGAGAATATTCGTACGACAATACAATTATTGGTGGACCCCACAACGAAATTATTGTCGGATTGAGAAAACGACAAAAATATTTTATGAAAATAACGGCGAAAGTTTTATCGTTAATACTATTGAACTACTCGGTAGTAAAAGTAAAGTAATACATGTGATTACATAGTAGCATACGGTATTGATTATTGAGGCTTACGTGATAAGTCACTCAGTTTTATTTTATTGGTACTATTAATGTAATAAAATAGAAAAGCTTTTTATATAAAACAGAATACTTTTATAAAGTTATTCGTTTTATTAGGCTAATAGTAAAATATTTTTATATAAAACAGAATACTTTTATGAAGTTATCTGTTTTATTAGACAATAATTAGAATATATTATATTTTATTATGCATAGTATTTGCATAGTGTCTGCATAGTATTTGCATAATAAAATCTTTAATAAAGTTATTCGTTTTATTAGATTATAAATAGAATATATTATATTTTATTTAAAAGATTTTACTTTAAATATGGACCGTCAGATTAAAGTAAATCAATCTCGACCATTCAGGAGTTAGTTACTATGCAGTCCATTCTTCTATAAATAGAAGCTCATTCCTTCATTATTTCTTACGAATTTACTGAAACTCTAGAGAGAGAAACTACAGAGAGAGTTCTTCTTCTATAATCTTGAGCGTATTTATTTAGAGTTTAAGAAAGCTTTGAGCGTAGTGCAAGTTTTCTTCGAGTATATTCTCGTCCTACTAGTCGAAATACATTTCTTTCAAAGGTAAGGGATATTATTTGTTGTACTCGTAAAGGGTATTCTTTCTTTCTTATTTATGAAGAGAACTTCTGTTATTCCATTCTTTATTATTCTGTTGGAATAACCTGTATATGTGGGCTACCCTATACTTGGTAAAATTCTTTTGTTGTTTCATTCTTTATTATTCTGTTGGAATATCATGTCTGTGCATTTACGCCGGGCCTGGTTCTATTATTTATTATTCTGTCGGAATATCCTGTCTGTGCGTTTTACGCCGGACATGGTTCCATTCTTTATTATTCTATTGGAATATCCTGTTTGTGCGTTTTACGCCGGACCTGGTTCCGTTATTTATTATTATTCTGTTGGAATAAACTGTCTGTGCGGTCTATCGCATGCCTGGTGATTTCTTTTGTTATTCTATTCTTTATTGTACTCAGTTGGTTAAAATTTTGGACTTCTATACTCCATGAAATTAGTGGAATATCCTTGATATTTGCGCTTCATCCAATATCTTTTCATGTAAATATTCTTCTGAATATTCTTGAATTTTACTCTACAAAGCAGTATCATATTGACAATTTGGACGTTATCAGTTCCTAGATAAATTAATTCTTGAACTTGTTTTATTGAATTCTTATATCATTGTCATCATCCTCATGCTTATATTATGTTGAAAGTCATCTGTGGCCTGTAGTGCATAGATGGACTTGGTATGATTATGACCAGGGATTATTCGGTATAATCATAACCGTAATGTTACAAATGATGTGAAAAAAACTCTCACTGGCCCGTAGTGCATTGATGGACAGTTTTTGGTATGATTATGGCTATAGATTTTCTTTGGCCGTAGTGCAGAGATGAATTGTTTTATGGCATGATCAGGACCGTTGATGAAAACATGATTATCTTTAGCCGTAGTGCATGAATAATTCGTGGTCGTGATACTAAAGAATATCCTTGGCCGTAGTGCAGGGGTGATTCGATGATGTGGATTATTTATTAAGCTGAGTCTCAGCGATAAAAGTCATGAAAAATCTTTTAAATCATAAAAGATAGTATATTTTATTCTCTACTTGACTCTTTTAATGGATTGTTTGATCCGTTGCAATTAAACTTGATGTCTATTGTATTTTATCAGTTTAACATTATTGAAGACTAATGATAATTTATTCTGCATTATCTTAGTCATAATATTTCTTACTGGGCTAGTTGAGCTCACCCTTTCTTTCACTGTTCTATTCAGGAAATGAGAATATAGTTGGGACGAGTCGGGAAACGGAGTGATGGACCAGATGATAACATTAGTAGTCCTCACTATTATATGTAATAGTGTGATAATAATTGTAATGAGGACTCCTTTTGAGTTTGTATACTCTCTAGTAGACAATATTTGTATTCAAACTCACAGTTTATGTTTTGTCGTAATGTACACGACAGTTGTATTATTAAGTTGTATTTGAATTATGTACCATGTGTCTGGCGACTCAAGATGGATGATGTATACCTAATTTTGGGGGCGTCACAGTGTTGTACAGTCTGTGGAACACTATATTTTATATGTATCTAAATTACAACTAAATAACTGAATTTCATAAAAATTTCGGTTAAAATAAATACTATATATTTTTCGATAATCAAAGCAAAAAAATAAATTTTGGACCGGTCGGTATAAGAATGTCCCCCTTAGACTTATTGTTCTTAATACTATTTCTAAATATTAAACACTAATTTGCTTCTTTTTTATATTTTTAATAAATTTTATAGGAGCAATATCAAAGTGTTATTTTCAATTTTATCAATTTGGTAAGATATTAATTATATTTTCCTAAAAGGTTAATTAAAAAATAAAAAAGAATATAGGAAGACCTGCTCTAACCACCTTCTCCTCTGCACCTAATTAAAAGTTGCATTTAATGGCTGCTCTCTTCTTTCTACGTCTGTCATATTCTTCTATTTATTGCTCACTTTAATCCTTGGTTGGATCATCACGTGTTTGTTGGGTCTGCCTTTATTATACTCCTCCAACTCCTCTTCCTCCTCCTATATGGAGTACCAGTAGAACTGTAGATTGTAGTAGTATGATCAGCATGATTTTCGGGGATGGATGCTTGAGCAGTCAGTCAACTAAATCATTAAGTACTTATTTCTACTAATATCTAATTCACTATTTCATATTCACAAGCTTAATTTGCTCCTACTAATTCACTATTTCATATTCAACAGTCACCCAGTAATTGCTTTTTCTAGCTATCTCCGGCTCCGGTCCAAAAGCCATTCTTGTAGGTATGTATGTATGTGTATGCATATGTTAACTATTATTAGTACAAACTATTATTAATGGAATTGGTTACTATAAAGTTTATTTTAGGATAAGTTGGTCAATTGATCAATAGAATACTAATACGCAGACGAGATTTTATGTGTGTAAGTATTTTATTGGTCAAAGGCCAATTGACCAACTTATCAAAAAAATAACTTCATGCTAACCGGATCCATTATTAATACTCCTCCCTTTCATTAAAGGTGTCTCATTTCATTTTTTTTCTTTTCAAAATGAATATTTTTTACTCAATAATTGACTTGAGTAGGCAAAAAGAAACATAATTTTTTCCCCTTCTAAACTATTGAGGATAAAATTGATGATATCCATATATATTTTGAGGAGAAAAATGAAATATGTTTAAACAGTGGGAGACGGTTCATTTTGTCCTAATAAGTTTAAATATAAATTATTATCATAAACTAAGCTATTGACTTATTTTTTATTTAGGTGATGAACCTTTAAATTTTTAAATAAGGTGATCAAAATTTTAATTTTTTTCACGTATGTTTAATTGGGCATGTTTATGCTTATGACATGTACAACTAAAAAGTTTAATACTTGTGTGTAACTATAAAAAAGTTTTTTTTTTGAATTATGTTTTAACATTTATTAAACATCAAAGTGTAAAAACATCATAAATTTCATAATTTTTTACCTTTGATGTTTAATAATTTGAAATATTTTTTTAAAATAATATTTTTTAATTATAAATAAATACTGATTGACTTGGTCAGTGGTCTATGTCATCAATTTTATGATGTGGCGTCCAATTAAAATCCACTCACGCATACGTATGCATCTCAAACGATGCTTATTATAATCTGTTTGGCCAATTGAGCATGGGCCATGGTATATATATCGTCCTCCCATCTCCTTCAATATTGTTAGCACTACTAACATTTTCTTGTAGTACTACTTTCGCTTAGCCTCTATCTACCCAATTGTACGTATATCAATGGTAAATTTAATCTCACATTAGAATTGGGTTTGCTTTTCAAGTTTTGAAAAATGATATGCTAATTTACTTAAATGCTAGCAATGTGTGTGTATGAATAGGATAAGATTCTTTTCCCTGTGGAATTCGATCGGGGAATTCATGGGTACAGGAGAAGTCGAATCGCCTGAAGTTGTGGGTAGTGTGGATGGCAATAATAATTCTGATTCAGTAGAGTCATTATTTAGGAGAAAGAAATTGGGAGTGTATTTCATCGAATCAGATGACTGCAAGCGGACGCCTTTTGGCAGTGGTTATACAGCCGGGGGAACTACACCCGTTAATATCCACCGCAAACCTATCACTGATCTCTCCAAAACTGGTGGTTGGCTTGCGGCCTTCTTCATCTTTGGTAAGAACTACTCCCTCCATTCAAAAATATGTAATCAATATTTTCTTTTTAAAAACTATTGTTTGTTTTTAAATTAGGACTTAGAACTATTAATCTAAAAATTATAAGATGACTTAATATAAGAGATTATTTAATATCATGTTCAACATTTATTATAACCTCTATCATTTGAAACTAAAAATTTTTAGACAAAATTTACCTCTACATTTTTCAAATGGACGTTAATATGCACACATCCTATGCTTAGTCTTTTTCCTACGCTATTTTGTCACTGATGTGGCTATTGCTGGAAACAACTAATTCCGGTTCTTATTTCTCGTATTAAGGCACGAAGCTATTACACACACACTCTAGTATAATAAATAAGTAAAGTTCTGAATTTGACGTATTTTTTATTTTTTTAATAACAGCTGACTGAAAAATATTATTGCTTGGTAACTTATTTCAGTAATATTTAAAATTTTTATAATTAATTCATTTTTTGATGTATAAATAATTTTAAATTATAGTTTAAATTATATCATGAATAATCTCATAAAAAATAAACATGCGATTATGACTATTTAATTCTATGATTAAATAGTATTAAATAAACATGCGATTAATAGTATTAGAATTTTAAGGATTATAATTCTTGCAAACAAACATGACCTCAATTTTAATTTGAACTTTTAATTTGTTTTCACTTTGGGGATTGTATTCTCAATTTTTTCAATTAGGTGATTATTAAACTCTCTTTTTTTCACTTTGGAGATTGTCTTCTCAATTTTTTCAATTAGGAGATTAAACTTTTAATTTTTTTTAATACTTATGTGTAAAATTGAGTCTTTTACACATAAATATTTTTTATAAATTGAGTCTCATTTTAACATTAATTATTCAATTAATTTTTTGTACCAAAAATGTAAATATAAGACCATTATTAATTTTTTAAAAATAAATTTAATACCAATTTTATCCCTTTTTATAATTATATTAATTATTAATAATTATAAAATAAAATTAAAGTTCAGAATATTAGTATATATTTTGAGAGGGTCGTTTCCCAAATTATATGACGACGGTAGTTATGTAATTAAACCTTTAGAGAGACTCATGACCAATCTCTTAATTGGGGAAGGTGTTGTACCGTACGTTAGTGCGGTACAGTGTTAATTTTTTTTTAATTTATTTTTAACAACAATTATCAGAATAATAAATAAAAAATAATAGAGCAAATTTGAACAAAAAATTGTAAAAAAAAGTATATTTTTTATTGAAAAAACACTGTAAACAGTTTACAATATTTTTTCAATAAAAAATATATTTTTTTTACAATTTTTAACATTGTACCGCACTAACGTCCGGTACATTTTGTACCGGACCCCCTCTCTCTTCATCTCTTCTTACTCTCTCTGTATAGATACTATATTACAATGATAATATAATAAGTAATGACTGATAATAGATTTTTTTATCATAATTGTTCATAAGTAATTAACTTATTAATTATTTTTAAAAATAATATAATTAGATTAATATATATTGAGAGGATATGAGTCACATGTGATTAAAATTTAATTGACAAAATTATAAAAATTTAATTTTACCCGGTATAATAGAAAATCTCCACTGTAGCTTCGCCCCTACATGTACTTTGCATGTTTTTGTTTGAATTTCCAATCTCTTTAAATTCTCATCAAGAATCTCACTCTTTCTTCTTTGTTTTAACAAGAATCTATTAAATTTTATTGAAAATTAGGATAATGATGCAAGGGATTACTAGGGTTAGTTTAGTCTATTAACACACAAAAAAACGAAATTTTCAAAAGAAAACAAAATAATATTGATAATAATTGTCAAAATAGTACAAATTATATGGCGTTGTACATCATACATGCTTAATTTTGCCACTGTTTGCAACATAGTTTAGGGGACAACCTTTTAAATTGAGGTCACTCTGGACTATTGACCGTGAGAAGTACTAATTTGTAGTCTATTACTAATAATTTGTACGGCTGCTGCTGCTCTGCTGCCATGCAGGGAATGAAATGGCAGAAAGAATGGCTTACTTTGGGCTGTCTGTTAATATGGTGGCATTTATGTTCTATGTCATGCACAGACCCTTCTCCAGTTCAGCAAATGCAGTTAATAATTTCTTGGGGATTTCGCAAGCATCCTCTGTTCTTGGTGGTTTCTTAGCCGACGCATATCTTGGTCGGTATTGGACTATTGCTATTTTTACCACTATCTATCTTGCGGTGAGTACAGAGTAGACTAATCATTTCTGTTGTGAATTAATTACTTACTAATACCAGTGGGCTGTTTGTTACTGTAGTACGTAAATTTTTATAGTAGTACAATCCACAAGTATTTAATTAATTAGCTCTTCTCAAGGGTTTGACAGGAATAACCTTATGTGCTACGATGAACATTTTAGTGCCAATCCAAGATCATTGTGATCAGTTTGCGCTGCTTTTAGGAAATTGTGAACCTGCAAAGCCATGGCAAATGTTTTACCTCTATACATTCCTCTACATTACCGGTTTTGGAGCAGCAGGTATAAGACCTTGCGTCTCTTCTTTTGGGGCTGATCAGTTTGATGAGAGAAGCAGAGATTACAAGTCCCATCTCGACAGGTTTTTTAACTTTTTCTACCTTTCTGTCACTGTTGGTGCTATTGTGGCCTTTACTGCCCTTGTCTACATTCAAATGAAACACGGATGGGGATCTGCCTTTGGTTCCCTCGCCATAGCCATGGGCATCTCAAACATGGTCTTCTTTCTTGGTACTCCTTTATACCGACACAGGTTGCCTGGGGGAAGCCCTCTCACCCGTGTTGCACAAGTCCTGGTTGCTGCCTTTCGGAAGAGAAATGTCTCCTTTGATACCAGTGAATTAATAGGCCTATACGAGCTTATGGGGAAAAGGTCTGCAGTAAAGGGCAGTGGCAAGATACCTCACTCTGACGATTTCAGGTAAGGCCCTCTTTTTATGTCTTGTTATTTTACAATCAGTCACAGAATCTTATGCAAATATAATTCAGCCCTCAATCATATGGCAAGTGAGAACAAACTTACCCTCATGTAGCTTTGATTAATTAGGATTCAATTAAATACATGGAGAGATGGATCTCTCTTGGCACTCCGATTTACCAAGTAGTAATTCCTTTAATCTTGTTAGTTGAATCCAATCCATTTCTCGACATAGTTTCAAGTTTCAAACTTCTGAGCCTTGGCTTGTGGCTCACCCTACAGATGCTTGGACAAAGCAGCTCTGCAACTGAAGGAAGACGGTACTGGAGAGCCGAGTCCTTGGCGGCTCTGCACTGTGACACAAGTTGAAGAAGTTAAGATTCTTTTGAAGCTTCTTCCCATTCCGGCTTGCACTATAATGCTCAATCTAATCTTAACAGAGTTTCTGACCCTATCCGTGCAGCAGGCATATACGCTGAATACCCATATGGGTCATCTGAAACTACCTGTAACATGCATGCCAGTCTTCCCAGGGCTTAGCATATTCCTGTTACTATCTCTTTATTACACCATTTTTGTGCCGCTATCCAAGCGCATTACGGGTCATCCTCGTGGTGCCTCTCAGCTTCAGAGGGTAGGAATTGGTTTGGCACTGTCAATTTTATCTGTGGCATGGGCTGGGATGTTTGAGATGTACAGAAGAAACTATGCGATAGAACATGGGTACGAGGCTAGTTTTCTTAGCCCAATGCCTGATTTGAGCGCATACTGGCTGTTGATTCAGTATTGCTTGATTGGGTTAGCAGAGGTATTCTGCATTGTTGGATTATTAGAATTCCTCTACGAGGAGGCCCCAGATGCCATGAAAAGTATCGGTTCAGCTTATGCTGCTGTAGCTGGAGGTTTGGGTTGCTTTGCAGCCACCGCATTGAACAGCATTATTAACTCGGTAACAGGGAACCAAGAGGGAAGGCGAATTTCGTGGCTGTCACAGAATATAAATACTGGAAGGTTCGACTACCTGTATTGGCTTCTTACAGCTATGAGTTTAATCAATTTCAGTGTTTTTCTATATTCAGCACATAGGTACCAATACAGAACAAAGCGTGGTGCTGGGGGGGATAATGAAACCGCGGAACAAGCAAGTCAGCAAGAAAGTAGTGTTATTATTGAATAGCTCATACAATACATAATCATCTATTGGGTATGAGAGCAGCACCATGAGAGAAAATACACAAGTTTTCATTTAGCCGAACATATTTACTTGTTGCATGTGTTATTTGTATTATACTTCCTCCATTCTAAAATAAACATCACTATTAAATTCAAATTTAACATATATATATTTTTAATACAATGATGACTTGTAAACTATTTAAAAGGTAATACTTAATGTAAGTTTTATAGTTTTTTTTTTAAAAATTAGGTTATTTTTAAAGTCAATAATGATTTTATAATTTGAAATGGAGATAGTTTTTCTAATTTTAAAAATAAATTATTATTTTTAAGTTGGAAGATAAAATATAAATTTAAATGGTAAAATCTGAACATATTTAAACTTTGGGGCTAAGGTTAAAAGAAAAAAGTTTGGTGGAAGCCTTTCTCTACGTATGTAACCCATCATAAATCAGCTCCTCCACATGGGATGAGATAGAATGTGGGATAAAAAATTGGAGTGGATAAATAATACAAACCCGCAAAAAGTCTGAAACTGTTATAATATGATTTCCTAAACAGTTAAATTAGACCAACCTAAAGTCATAAGTTATAAGTCTTTTTACATGGACATGTTTATTAGACATAAATATTGGATTTTTTTTTTACGTGTAACTCTCAAAAAATGTATACTATTTATTTCAATTAGAATTTTTTACAAATTATAGAGTTTTATGTGTAATTTGGATTCATATACAAAAACAGAGTTATACAGACTGTACAACCATGTTCTTGTATATGTATCTAAATTACACTTAAAACACTATATTTTGTAAAAATTCTTGTTGGAATAAATAATATACATTTTTTGGGAGTCACAAGCAAAAAAAATTAAAATTAAAATAAAAAAATTTAAAATATCTAATATTCATGTCCAATAAACATGTCTGCCAAGTACTTGTTGAAGTTATAATGGTCTAATCCATGATATTATGGATCTTGATTGGGTGATGGATGTAATGTATGTTACTTTTTTTTTTGCCTATAAAAGGCAAACTCATCTAATGAAAATAACACACTAAAAGAAGAAAAGAGAAATCCTCTAAATTTTCATCTTACATCTCTTGTTATTTTTTTAAGTTCTATAACACGTTATCAGCACGAAATTCCAACCAATTGAGATGATCAACTTTAAAGGATATGGAAGATATATATTTAGCAGACAGTGCAACAACTCATAAAATCTTTCCAAGTGAGAAATATTTTTCAGAACTAACCAAAGTTAAGGGAAACGTGAGAACTATATCTAGCATATCAAATTTAATCGAGGGATTTGAAAAAGCTAGTTTCATGTTACCAAATGAAACACAATTCTTCATAAAAAATGCTTTATATTCTAGTAAATCAAGAAAAAATTTGATAAGTTTTAAAGATATTCGACTAAATGGTTTTCACAATGAAACAACAAATGAAAATGATAATAAATATCTTCTCATCATTTCTACTATTTCTGGAAAGAAGAATATCTGTTGGGTAAAATCAATACGCGCAAAATACGCAAGTGTACGTGGTCAACAAGTAATAAAGTGATGAGTAGAGTATCATTCCCACAGAGAATTATTTAACAAAAATCACCAAGTACTAACCCGTAACCAATTCAATCTTATTTAAACGAATGAATTTCAAATTATATAAATTAAATTACTATTAAATTCTAGTAGTTAAATTAAGATAACGGAGATTTAAGATCACAACTTTACTTATTGCTTCATTTAAGTTAACACACTTCTCATCAATTATTCTCTATTCTGAATTGCTAATCAAGAACACTAAAGTAGATAAAATCACCTCTCGATGCATAATACCCATATTAACGTCAATCCACAATTAAGATAGAAATCCGTTAAACACCTTAATCAACTAACCCACTATATCTCTATGTGAATTACAATTGAAGAAGGTTTAAGAATAAGTTCTCTATTCGATTACATATGATGTTAAGCATATCTCTACCTTAACAATAATCAAAAATCTGCTATTGACAAAATTCATGACACATGCTATCATAATAAGATCTAAATCGATACTTCATCTCTCGAGTTCATATATATTATCACGGTAATTGATGGCCAATCAATTAAACAATTAAGTCCAAATCACAAAAGACAATCCTCACGATAGAACATAATAATTGATAGTGAAACATACTAAAATAAACTACACAATAAGATCCATTGTAATCTCAAACAAAGAATTAGTTCATTGAATTAAAACTAAGAATCCACAATTGAATAATCATTAAAAGATAAAAATAAGAGTAGAGTAAAGAATAAATCTGTTGTCAGCAAATTCCCATCTTCCTCAAGCTCTTGCTCTTGATCTTCAATGGTCTCCAAGTTGCTTCAATCTCCAAAACTCATTAGAACTAGGGTTTTGATCTAATTTACTCTAATCTAATCTAATGGAATCCTTCAAAACTAATCTAGATCTCCTTCTCTTTTATGCCTCTCCCCATGTATATATAGTTCTAATGGATATCCTAGCAGGTTAAGCAACTAAGAATCCTATTCTAGCTTAAATTGGACACAAAATAACCGAATTCAGCTGTCTTCCCGCCGCCTAGCGCGCCCAGCGCTGTCCCCAAGCCATTTCGGGCCCTGCCCGCGCTACTGTAGCAGTGGTTCTGGTGGCCTAGCGCGGTCCGCGCTACCCTATTTTCTGTTGCGACGTCCTTTGGTAAAACAGACATAACTTTTGATCCGCTTGGAGTTACGGGGCCTGCCACCTATCAAATCGAAGATAACGACGAGATATACAACTTTGATGCTTTGACAATTGACAGATTCGGGCTAGAACAAGGCGGAAATCGAGCTTAAAGTAGATACTGTTTAAACTGCAAGCATGACAACTCTTAGCTTTGATCTTTGTTGATAAAAAGGCCATAACTCTCGCATCCGAACTCCGATTGGGACGATTAAAGATGTTCCGAAAAGCTAAGAAGAAGCTCTTCAGTATAATCCAAGTTCCAAGCCAAGAACATGCATCCAACTTGGTGTTAAAAGTCCTTAAATCTTCCCTTCTTGTATTTGCTTGCGTATTTTGGTCCAAAAGATATTCGAATTGCTTTCCCTTGCTTCTTCATGCCAATGTTATGTCATAGCCTATAAAATAACATAAAATGTATGAAAATTAACTGAGAAACATGAGATTAAGAAAATAATTCAAGTAATAGATACCGGATAAGTAGGTATAAAACCTATTTATCAAATACCCCCAAACTTAAACCTTTGCTTGTCCTCAAGCAAAAATATAAAACAACAATGCTATGCAATGCAACTAATCTACATGCCTGCGAATCCAGCAGTAATGACAGAAACAAGTCTATTCAATCGGCCTTAGAGAAATCAAGTAAACATGATAATACATTATATCAAAACAAATCATTAACTTCTCAATCAATCATCAAATCTTAGACAGTTATCACTAATATAGTGCGTGTGTGCTCCACAGCAATGTTAACTGATATAAAATTAAATTTAACACATAATAAGTCTCTTCGAAGGCATCATACAGTGTAAACTCAAGAAATCCAAAAATAAGCTAGATCTAACTAAAATTAAACAATTACCAATATCGAGGGTCAACATGGGATACTTATGCTTCATTTTTCATCTACGGGGGCTTTTTGCTCTTATTTCTCGTTTTATTCATTTTTTTTGAATGATGGATAGTGAGTGCGTTTTACGCTTCATCTCACGCCTGTATTTATGGGGAGGGCATTTCACGCTTCTTATTGACCCACCACAGGAATCAATTTATTCAACTCAATATCTCTTTTTTTTATAGCTTATATACCCCAAATATTCTCCCAAACTTAGGTTCTTATCTAACTTTACCTTCACTACCTATCCTTGTCATTCTCTTATTTAAACTAGCATTATCCTTTAGAGTTCCATTATGTATCAATTTAAACTCAATCAATCAACAAGTTGTTTTACTGTGCTATCCTTATTATACGAGTTTCAAACAGAAAAAGACTTAATTCATAACAAGAAATCACATCAAAGTTCTAATAATCAGTACTATACTTGTCTACCCAATTCCAATTTCATCATTGGCCAAAATAAACTTAAACTATCAAACAGCTGGACTCATGCAAGATGAACATAGTAACTAACTATTATTTTTGAAATTTTTTCAATCAATTTTTTTTATTCAAGAAACTGAATGCAAAAACTAAATGTTCCTATATGAACTACAATGTAAATAACTAACTATATGTAATATGACACTAAAAATGCCCCCAAACATAAAACAAACATTGTCCTCAATGGCTAAGATAGGAAATATTAAAAAAAAAAGAACTTCCCTGAAAATACAGCATTTTCCTCCTTGTCTGCTAAGTCTGAAGAATAGGCTAGATACATTGGAATAAATCGAGAACCACGCTTGAGTTAGACTTGACTAACATTGCAATTAAACCACTTATAACACTTGGGATTTCCGTGCAGCGCGGCCCGCGCCGTGGATAAGCTGGGGGTAGCGCGCCCAGCGCTAGGGGTTCAGGAGGTGCTGGTGTACTAGCGCGCCCCGCTCTGTGTATATGCATTGAGTAGGGCAGTCCGCGCTAGGGGGTCAGTAGTTGCTGGCATAGTAGCGCGCCCCGCGCTGTATCTATGTATTGGGTAACGCGGCCCGCGCTAGGGGGTCAGTAACTTATTGATGCGTAGCGCGCCCCGTGCTCATGTTATATTGGAGATGGCGTGGCCTGCGCTGTTGGATCGGCGAATTGGCGAGGTCCGCGTTGGCATGTCAGTAAGTTCTGGGGTAGTAGCGCTCCCCGCGCTGTATCTGTGCTTTGTGTAGCGCGGTCCGCGCTATGGGGGTAGTAGCTTGGTGACTCTCTTTTTCTTGCCTTACCTGCAAGCATACCATTATGTAGTCATTATTCGTTGAAAACTAAATATTTTAGCTAGATTATAAACTAAACTATAAAGAATAAATAAGGAAGAAAAGGTTTAGAGCTTGGGTTGCCTCCCAAGTAGCGCTTGATTTATAGTCCTTTAGCCAGACTTTATCTGGTCAACGCTATCCAATTCCTCTTCGAAAGTTGAGGAATCCTCCATCCATCAGTATCAAATAATCCTTTGGGAGGTTCCCACAAGTGATGGCCATAACATCAAAGTCACCTAACATGCTCTAACTCGATATAATCTCCATGAAGAAAGGCAAATGACTAGGTGCTATCTCCATTGTGTTTGTGATCATATTTGGGCATGGAAGTGTGTCGAACACAATGGGCTCTTCGTCTATCTTCTCATTCTTTTCCCACCACGGCTTTATTGTTGCACTCGCTCTTATGTCATAAAGAGCTTTGCCGACGACATGACTACCAAGTGGGCACGATTTTGCAAATCTAACTGGACCCTTGATCTTTGACGGAGAAGGAACTTGGGGCACTAATAACATCGGCTCATCCTCGTTGGTACTCACAGTTAGTTCTTCACCGACCTTGTTTTCATTATCCCCACTTGTCTCCTCTTTTTCAACATCTCGTGTCTCATCCAGTTGTAGATTTGGCTCGGGCACTTCATCAACCTCGGAATCCTCGTCATAACACCAATTGTTTTGAGGACAGTTGTTCGAGGCTTTGAGCATTTGATCTATCTGGTTCTGCAGATTGTGATGTGATATCTCTTGATTTATCCTCCTCTCCTCATTTGATGCTATGAACTTGGACAACAATTCCTCCAACTTTGACTTTTCTTCTTTTAATTGAGGTTGATATGAGAAATATGGCGTGTATATTGGATATGGAATAGAGTTTTGGTCTTGATAGTTGTAGCTCCATGAAGAATCCGGGTGATACCCCCATACTTGATCATAATTATCATATGCATACTGATTGAGGTAGTTATCTCCATACTGTACCGGCCCAAGATTGATGGTGCATTGATTACTCGGGTGATTGCCAGCACAATAGTCACAAATAACTGGAATCCTTCGACTCATTTGGGCTGCAAAAACGTCCAACTTCCTCGAAAGTTCTTCAATCTGTGCTGACATTGCGGAAAGTGTCGCGAATCTGTCAATCTCCGCTCCCCTTGGCTGAGTCATTCTTGCCATCCTTCGACTCCGTTGGGCTGCGATAACCTCCAACGTCTTCGAAGTTGCCTCAATTTGTATTGGCTCTATAGAAGATGTATTAAGTCCATCAATCCCTGTTTCCCTTGGTTGAGTCATGTTCGTGTATGGCCATTGATACGCAAAGTCATCCATGGTACCTGAAAAGAGAGAAATATAGGAAGAGAATTAAAAATAAAAATAAAAATGTTTAAATTAAGACTAATTTGATTGAAATTAATATTGGCAAAGAGATATTAAACTAATTCCCCGACAACGGCGCCAAAAACTTGTTGGGTAAAATTAATACGCGCAAAACACACAAGTGTACGTGGTCAATAAGTAATAAAGTGATGAGTAGAGTATCGTTTCCACAGAGAATTATTTAACAAAAATCACCAAGTACTAACCCGTAACCAACTCAATCTTATTTAAACGAATGAATTTCAAATTATATAAATTAAACTACTATTAAATTCTACTAGTTAAATTAAGATAACGGAGATTTAAGATCACAACTTCACTTATTGCTTCATTTAAGTTAACACACTTCTCATCAATTATTCTCTATCCTGAATTGTTAATCAAGAACACTAAAGCAGATAAAACCACCTCTCGATGCATAATACCCATATTAACGTCAATCCACAATTAAGATAGAAATCCGTTAAACACCTTAATCAACTAACCCACTATATCTCTATGTGAATTACAATTGAAGAAGGTTTACGAATAAGTTCTCTATTCGATTACATATGATGTTAAGCATATCTCTACCTTAACAATAATCAAAAATCTGCTATTGACAAAATTCATGACACATGCTATCATAATAAGATCTAAATCGATAATTCATCTCTCGAGTTCATATAGATTATCACGGTAATTGATGGCCAATCAATTAAACAATTAAGTCAAAATCACAATAGACAATCCTCACGATAGAACATAATAATTGATAGTGAAGCATATTAAAATAAACTACACAATAAGATCCATTGTAATCTTAAACAAAGAATTAGTTCATTGAATTAAAACTAAGAATCCACAATTGAATAATCATTAAAAGATAAAAATAAGAGTAGATTAAAGAATAAATCTGTTGTCAGCAAATTCCCATCTTCCTCAAGCTCCTACTCTTGATCTTCAATGGTCTCCAAGTTGCTTCAATCTCCAAAACTCATTAGAACTAGGGTTTTGATCTAATTTACTCTAATATAATCTAATGGAATCCTGCAAAACTAATCTAGATCTCCTTCTCTTTTATGCCTCTCCCCATGCATATATAGTTCTAATGGATATCCTAGCAAGTTAGGCAACTAAGAATCTTATTCTAGCTCAAATTGGACACAAAATAACCCAATTCAGCTGTCTTCCCGCCGCCTAGCGTGCTTAGCGCTGTCCCCAAGCCATTTTGGGCGCTGCCCGCGCTACTGTAGCAATGGTTCTGGTGGCCAGCGCTACTGTAGCAATGGTTCTGGTGGCCTAGCGCGGTCCGCGCTATCATGTTTCCTGCTGCGATGTTCTTTGGTAAAATAGACATAACTTTTGATCCGCTTGGAGTTACGGAGCCTGCCACCTATCAAATCGAAGATAACAACGAGATCTACAACTTTGATGCTTTGACAATTGACAGATTCGGGCTGGAACAAGGCGAAAATCGAGCTTAAAGTAGATGATGTTTAAATGGCAAGCATGACAACTCTTAGCTTTGATCTTTGTTGATAAAAAGGCCTTAACTCTCTCATCCGAACTCCGATTGGGACGATTCAAGATGTTCCGGAAAGCTAAGAAGAAGCTCTTCAGTATAATCCAAGTTCCAAGCCAAGAACATGCATCCAACTTGGTGTTAAAAGTCCTTCAATCTTCCCTTCTTGTACTTGCTTGCGTATTTTGGTCCAAAAGATATCCGAATTGCTTTCCCTTGCTTCTTCATGCCAATGTTATGTCATAGCCTATAAAATAACATAGAATGTATGAAATGTAACTAAGAAACATGCGATTAGGCAAATAATTCAAGTAATAGATACCGGATAAGTAGGTATAAAACCTATTTATCAATATCCTAGAAAAACTTCATTCAATTTCTTGTGGGTTATATACTATAAAATTAGAGCAATTGAGTATCATACTGTTGTGACTCTAAAATTCATAGATCCTAAATCATTTATGCTTTGGCATGAAAAACTCGGTCATCTAGGCATGTTTATGATGTGTCGCATTATTGAAAATTCTACTAGTCATCCTCTCAAGAATCAGAAGGTTTTTCTTAATAGTGATTTTCCCTGCGCTGCATGTTCTCAAGAAAAATTAATTGTTCAACCATCACCAACAAAAAATTATAATAAAACCCCAAAATTCCTAGCGATAATCCAAGGAGACATTTGTGGACCCATTCATCCATTGTCTGGTCCATTTCGATATTTCATGGTTTTAATAGATGCTTCAACTAGATGGTCCTATATTTGCCTACTCTCCTCTCGAAACTTTGCCTTCTCTGAACTTCTTGCTCAACTAATCAAGTTACGGGCTTAGTTATCAGATCATCCAATCAAGTCAATTCGACTTGATAATGCTGTTGAATATTTATCAAAGACCTTTAATAACTTCTAGATGACTATTGGAATTACCATTGAACATTATGTTCCTCATGTACTTACACAAAATGGTTTAGGTGAATCTTTAACTAAAAGACTTCAACTAATTGCACGTCCATTGATATTAAGGTGTAACTTACCAACCTCAGTTTGGGGTCATGCAATTCTTCACGCTGCAGCCATCATTCGAGTGAGGCCAACAACTCTTCATAAATATTTTCCTCTACAGTTAGTTCTTAGTCAGATACCCAACATCTCACACCTTAGAGTTTTTGGAAGTGCAGTATATGTTCCAATTGAACCTCCACAAAGGACTAAAATGGGAGCCAAACAATGAATTAAAATTTATGTTAGTTTTGATACTTCTTCTATTATTAGATATTTTGAGCCTTTAACTAGAGATGTTTTTATTGCACGTTATGCAAATTGTCACTTTGATGAATTTGTATTTTCACCTTTAGGAGGAGATAAATTTTTAAATAAGAAACCCTCTGAAATATCATGGAATGCATCATAATTAAATTCACTTGATTCTCACACAGGACAATGTGAAATTGAAGTTCAAAGAATTATTTAATTATAAAATATTACAAATCAAATGCCAGATGAATTTAATGATGCTAGAAAAGTGATAAAATCACATACACCTGTAGTGAATACTCCAACAAAGATATACATTAACATCGAAAAGTTAATTCCTAAAGAATTGTCAAATAAGGCAACAAAAGAATTTAAACCACGCCAGAAGCGTGGAAGACCAGTTGTGTGACGCCCCCAAAATTAGGTATACATCACCCATCTTGGGTCGTCAGATACAAAGTACAAAATACAAATATAACTTACTAATACAACTGTCGTGTACAATACGACAAACATAAACTGCGAGTTTGAATACAAATATTATCTTCTAGAGAGTATTCATACTCAAAAGGAGTCCTCATTACATTTATTAACACACTATTACATAGAATAGTGAGGACTACTAACTAATACTATCATTCGAACCATCACTCCGTTCCCCGACTTGCCCCAGCTACGTTCTCATTTCCTGAAGAGAACAGTGAAAGAAAGGGTGAGCTCAACTAGCCCAGTAAGAAATATCACGACTAAGATAATGCAGAATAAATTATCATTAGCCTTCAACAATGTTAAACTGATAAAATATAATAGACATCAAGTTTAACTGCAGCGGAACAAGCAATCCATTAAAAGAGTCAAGTAGAAAATAAATTCTACTATCTTTTATGATTTAAAAGGTTTTTCAACACTGTTATCGCTGGGACTCAGCTTAATAAAATAATCCACATCATTGAATCCCCCCTGCACTACGGCCAAAGATATTCGTGTATTCATTAATGGTCATGATCATGCCAACAACTGTCCATCAATGCACTACGGCCAATGAGGACTTTTACCACATCATTTGTAACATTACGGTCATGATTATATCGAATAATCCCTGGTCATAATCATACCAAGTCCATCTATGCACTATAGGCCACAGATGACTTTTAACATTTTATAAACATGAAGATGATGACAATGATATAAAAATTCAATAAAACAAGTTCAAGAATTAATTTATCCAAGAATTAACAACGTCCAAATTGTCAACATGATACTGCTTTGTGGAGTAAAATTCAAGAATTTTTGAAGAATATTTTATGAAAAGATATTGGATGAAACGCAATTATCAAGAATATTCCACAAATTTCATGGAGTATAGAAGTCAAAACTTAACCAACTGAGTATAATAAAGAATGGAATAACAAAAGAAATCACCATGCATGCGATAGACCGCACAGACAGGTTATTCCCACAGAATAATAAATAATGGAACCAGGTCCGGCGTAAAACGAACAGACAGGATATTTCAACAGAATAATAATAAAGACAGAACCAGGTCCGGTGTAAAACACACAGATAGGATATTCCAACAGAATAATAATAAAGACGGAACCAGGTCCGGTGTAAAACACACAGACAGAATGTTCCAACAGAATAAATAAAAAAACGGAACCAGGTCCGGTGTAAAACACACAGACAGGATGTTCCAACAGAATAATAATAAAAAAACGGAACCAGGTCCGGTGTAAAACACACAGACAGGATGTTCCAACAGAATAATAGAAGAATGTCACCAAGTATAGGGTAGACCGCGTATACAGGTTATTCCAACAGAATAATAAGAAATGGAATAACAACAGTTCTCTTCATGAATAAGAAAGAATAACACTCCTTACCGTTTTAAAGACGAGCTGAAATAAGGAAGTAGTTAAGTAGCAGAATACTCTTCTTCTCTCTCTCTATGGTTTCTCTCTATAGTTTCTCTCTCTAGAGTTCAGTGAATTCGTAAGAAATAATGAAGGAATGAGCTGCTATTTATAGAAAAATAGAATGCATAGTAACTAATCCATGAACGGTCCAGATTGATTACTTTAATCTGACGGTCCATATTTAAAGAAAAATAAAATATAATATATTCTATTTATAGAATAACTTTAATAAAGTATTCTGTTTTATATAAAAAGATGTTTCTGTTTTATTACGTTAATAATACGAATAAAACAAAACGTCATTATCGCTAAATAATTCATATTATTAACTGACCATAATTGAATCAAACTGAGTGACTTCTCACATAAGCATTAATAATCAATACCGTGTGCTACTATGCAACCACACGTATTACTGTACTTTTACTACCGAGTAGTTCAACAGTAACAATGGTAAAATTTCTGCCGTTATTTTTAATAAAATATTTTTGTCGTTTTCTCAATCCGACAATAATTCCGTTGTGGGGTCCACCAATGATTGTGTCGTTGTACGAATATTCCCTGTTAAAACGAATATTCTCCGACCAATCGAATATTATATAACAACTTGCGTACTTTGCAAAATTTATAAATATTACCCACAACTATAACATTATATCAAATTAACTCCATAATATTCAAAAATGATATTTATAGAAAATTCATCTTTATTTATAAAAGTTGGGGTCTTACAACCTCCCCTTCTTATGAATTTTCGCCCTCGAAATTAGGGTACGTACCTGGTATGTCGAAGAGGTAAGGATACCTTGATTTCATTTCAGATTCTAACTCCCAAGTCATTTCCTCAACATCGTGGTTTCTCCACAAAACTTTGACTTGAGGTATAACCTTGGAGCGTAGAATATGTTCCTTCTTATCCAAGATTTGAACAGGAACTTCTTCATACGTCAAATCCTCCGCTATTTCGTCCGGTTCTAACTCAATAATGTGGTTCGGGTCTTCCACATATTTGCGTAACATGGATATGTGAAAAACGTTATGAACACGAGACATACTTGGCGGTAAAGCGAGTTTATAAGCCACAGTTCCTACTCGATCGAGGATTAAAAATGGACCGATGAATCGAGGATTGAGCTTTCCTCTCTTTCCAAATCTCGTAACTCCTTTCCATGGAGCAACACGTAAGAACACATGATCTCCTACATCAAATTCCACTTCCTTTCGATGAAGATCAGCATAACTCTTTTGTCGATCTTGTGAGGTTTTTATACGTTGTCGGATCGTTTGAATCTTTTTTGTAGTCATACGTACCAACTCCGGTCCCAACAACGTTACTTCACCCACCTCATCCCAGCATACTGGAGAACGACATTTTCTTCCATGCAATGCTTCGAATGGAGCCATGCCAATACTTGCTTGATAACTGTTGTTGTAGGAAAACTCCACCAATGGTAAGAACTTGTCCCAACTTCCCTTGAAGTCAAGGACACAGAGTCTTAATAAATCTTCTAGAGTTTGAATAGTTCTCTCTGATTGTCCGTCCGTCTGAGGATGATATGCCGAACTATATCGTAAATCCGTGCCCATAGCTTTTTGTAAACTAATCCAAAATCGTGAAGTGAATCTTGGGTCTCGATCAGAAACTATGGATACTGGCATACCATGCAGTCTTACAATCTCGTTTATGTACATTCGAGCAAGACGTTCAAGTGTATAAGTTTCTCGTATCGGTAAGAAATGAGCAGACTTGTCAATCTATCAACAATGACCCAAATCGTATCTATACCTTGAGAAACCGTAGGAAGACCGGTAACGAAATCCATGGTAATGTGCTTCCACTTCCATTCTGGAATTTCAAGTGGTTGCAATGGACCTTTTGGTACTTGATGCTCCGCTTTGACTCGTTGACAAGTTAGACACCTTGAGATAAACAGCGCTATCTCTCTCTTCATATTGCTCCACCAAAATGTATGACGAAGATCATGATACATTTTGGTACTTCCAGGATGGATTGCAAACGGTGTGTTGTGCGCCTCCATCATGATTTCATACTTTAAATCAGGGTTGTTAGGAACACAAAGTCTGGAGTTGACTCGAAGTATTCCTTCTTCATCGATTCTTGCTTCCGGCATAGCTCCTTCTTGCACTTTCTTCCTCATACGCATCAGCTCCAGGTCTGTAGCTTGAGCAGCTTTAACTTTATCGATTAAAGTCGGTTCTACTCGTATATTCGCCATCATCACATGGGTCCCTGGAGTCTTTAACTCTATCTCCATCCTTTGCAAATCACACAAAATGGGCCTTTGTGCTGACAATATCGCACTCGTACTTGCATATGATCTTCTACTCAATGCGTCAGCTACCACGTTCGCTTTTCCAAGATAATATTGAATGGTATGATCATAATCTTTCAACAGTTCAAGCCAACGTCGTTGTCGCATGTTGAGTTCCTTTTGAGTGAAGAAATATTTGAGGCTTTTATGATCCGTAAAGATCTCCATCTTCTCCACATACAAGTAATGCCTCCAAATTTTAAGTGCAAAGACAACAGCTGCCAACTCTAGATCATGAGTAGGATAATTCCTCTCATATTCCTTGAGTTGTCTTGATGCATAGGCTATGACTTTTCCATGTTGCATGAGAACGCATCCCAACCCTTTGCTCGAAGCATCACTGTAGATGACAAATCCCTCCGAGCCAGATGGTATTGTTAGAACAGGTGCTGAAATGAGTCTCCTCTTGAGTTCTTGAAAACTCTGCTCACATTCTTCGCTCCAACCGAACTTTGTATCTTTCCGAGTCAGCTGAGTTAATGGAGTAGCGATTCGAGAAAATCCTTCCACGAATCTCCGATAATAACCAGCTAAACCAAGAAAGCTACGTACCTCGGTCACTGATTTAGGTTGCTCCCAGCGTTGAATAGCTTCAATCTTTGCCGGGTCAACCGATATTCCACGGCTTGATACTACGTGCCCAAGGAATGCTACCTCTTCCAGCCAGAACTCGCATTTCTTCAACTTGGCATAAAGTTTGTATTCACGAAGCTTTTGGAGTACCAACCTCAAGTGTTGCTCATGATTTTCACGGCTTTTGGAATAAACAAGGATGTCATCGATAAAGACGACCACAAAGTGATCCAAATATTCCTTGAATACCCTGTTCATTATATCCATGAAGGCAGCAGGAGCATTAGTCAATCCAAAAGACATAACTAAGAATTCATAATGCCCATACCGAGTTCTGAAGGCAGTCTTTGGAATATCCTCAGCTCTAACCTTCAGCTGATGATATCCAGAACGAAGATCGATCTTTGAAAAGAATTGTGCTCCTTGCAACTGGTCAAACAGGTCATCAATATGTGGCAATGGGTACCTATTTTTGATGGTGACATGATTCAACTCCCGATAATCAATACAAAGTCGCATACTCCCATCTTTCTTCTTCACGAACAGAACAGGAGCACCCCAAGGAGAAGTACTAGGACGAATAAAACCAATGTCTAACAATTCCTGCAGTTGGGTCTTTAACTCCTGAAGTTCAATAGGAGCCATTCGATATGGGGCTTTGGAAATGGGTTTTGTACCGGGTTCAAGGTCGATACAAAATTTAATTTCACGCTCTGGGGTAGGCCAGGAAGTTCTTCGGGAAATACGTCAGGAAATTTATTAACAACAAAATATCATTCAAAGCTGACGTATTTTTTGTTTAGATCTGTGACATGAGCTAAGAAAGCTTGACATCCGTTTTTCAATAAACGAATAGCTTTATGGCTTGAGATGACAGCGATTGATTTTAATGGTTTGGTTGCTTGAATTCGCATAATAGGTCGATTCGGAATATGAAAGCTAACAACCTTACAAAAACAATCAATTTTTGCATGATGAGTAGTTAACCAATCAATCCCTAGAATCACGTCAAATGCAAGTATTTTTAATGAAATAAGATTGACAGGTAATGTGTGGGTACCAACTTGGACCAAACAAGACTTATAAACCGTGGATGTAATGAAGGTTTCTCCCAATGGGGTTTCAACTGCTAAGTCAAAGTCTAATTTCTCCGGAATCAAATTTAATCGATGAGCGCAAGTAGGAGAAATAAAAGAATGGATAGAACCGTATCAAATAAAGTATAGACTTCGTTAGAGTTTATGATAAGCTTACCGTGATGACCTCATTCGGGTTCTTTGCTCTCTGGGAGTTCACAACAAACGCTCTTCCTTGCACAACTGGTTTTGACTTTTCTGGGACGGCCTTTGGTGCCTCCATCCTAGCTGAATTTGTCTTCGGTAAACGACAAAATCGGGCTAAATGACCTTCTCTTCCACAATTATAAAATGCTTTGGACGGCATCGCGCAGTTTGGACTGATGTGCCCCTCCCCTCCGCATTTGAAACATATGATAGGTGGTCATTCTCCTTCCTTAACGACAGGTGCTGGTGCTGACGTCTTTACATCATTGTTGAATCTCCTCTTCTTGAAATGCCCATTCTTATTGTTTTGGCCTTGATTATCACTGAAGTGGTTACCATTTCTGGCCTGTTGATTCCCTCCACGCTTGTTGTCACCGCTTCGATGACTGCTTTCACTGGTATTATCATTTTGCCGGCTGCTCTCTTTTGGTTACGTTGTCTCGTTATCGCGCTCCACCAACTGAGCCCTATTTACAACATCTGAATACAAACACAATTTATGAGAAACAAGTGTTGACGTATCTCCGGCTTCAAACCTCTTAAAAAATCCGCGTCATTCTTTCTTCGTTATCCACCAGGTGGGACGCAAACCGGGATAACTCCGTAAATTTTGCCTCGTACTGCGACACGGTCATATTATTCTGCTCCAATTTGATAAACTCCACCTCCTTCATGTGACGAATACTCTCGGGAAAGTATTTGTCGTTAAACAGCTCTTGGAACTTCTCCCAAGACATCTTCAGTGCGGCAGGTTGAGTACGCTTTATCGATTCCCACCAGTAATCTGCCTCTCCTCGCAACATAAAGGTGGCAAAGGAACCTTTTGCTCCTCGGAGCAACCCAAGACATCAAATATCTTGGTGATCTGCTTTATCCATGTTTCAGCTACAAGTGGTTTGGGTTCTCCCTTAAACTCCGGTGGTCCCAGCTCCTTAAACTGCTTAGCGGTGACCGCCTGAGAGTTTCCAGTATTTCCACCTACGTTGTGGACAGGAGCCGCTTTCACCTGTTGTTGCATGAATTGCATAAAACCTCTGAACATTCCATCATTCATCATCTGGTCAGTGTTGTTGTTTGCATGAGGATTGTCACCTTCCTGATGAACATTATCCTGATTATTGATATGTGGTGAATCAATAATCGCCTGTGCTCCATTGCTATTCTCAACATTCTCAGATGCCATTTTCAGATACTGCCACAAAATAAAAGTTAATTGATATGTCATATATTATCCTTATATTATGACCGACCAATTAAATTCCATGCAAATAAACTTAGGTAGGTCATACTAGCGAAGGAATTCCCCGTCTCTCCCTTCTAGTTCTATTCTCACATCTTAGCCAGGGATCATATCCCTAAGCTCTGATACCAACTGTGACGCCCCCAAAATTAGGTATACATCACCCATCTTGGGTCGTCAGATACAAAGTACAAAATACAAATATAACTTACTAATACAACTGTCGTGTACAATACGACAAACATAAACTGCGAGTTTGAATACAAATATTATCTTCTAGAGAGTATTCATACTCAAAAGGAGTCCTCATTACATTTATTAACACACTATTACATAGAATAGTGAGGACTACTAACTAATACTATCATTCGAACCATCACTCCGTTCCCCGACTTGCCCCAGCTACGTTCTCATTTCCTGAAGAGAACAGTGAAAGAAAGGGTGAGCTCAACTAGCCCAGTAAGAAATATTACGACTAAGATAATGCAGAATAAATTATCATTAGCCTTCAACAATGTTAAACTGATAAAATATAATAGACATCAAGTTTAACTGCAGCGGAACAAGCAATCCATTAAAAGAGTCAAGTAGAAAATAAATTCTACTATCTTTTATGATTTAAAAGGTTTTCAACACTGTTATCGCTGGACTCAGCTTAATAAAATAATCCACATCATTGAATCACCCCTGCACTACGGCCAAAGATAATCGTGTATTCATTAATGGTCATGATCATGCCAACAACTGTCCATCAATGCACTACGGGCCAATGAGGACTTTTACCACATCATTTGTAACATTACGGTCATGATTATATCGAATAATCCCTGGTCATAATCATACCAAGTCCATCTATGCACTACAGGCCACAGATGACTTTTAACATTTTATAAACATGAGGATGATGACAATGATATAAAAATTCAATAAAACAAGTTCAAGAATTAATTTATCCAAGAATTAACAACGTCCAAATTGTCAACATGATACTGCTTTGTGGAGTAAAATTCAAGAATGTTTAGAAGAATATTTTCATGAAAAGATACTGGATGAAACGCAATTATCAAGAATATTCCACAAATTTCATGGAGTATAGAAGTCAAAACTTAACCAACTGAGTATAATAAAGAATGGAATAACAAAAGAAATCACCATGCATGCGATAGACCGCACAGACAGGTTATTCCCACAGAATAATAAATAATGGAACCAGGTCCGGCGTAAAACGCACAGACAGGATATTCCAACAGAATAATAATAAAGACGGAACTAGGTCCGGTGTAAAACACACAGACAGGATATTCCAACAGAATAATAATAAAGACGGAACCAGGTCCGGTGTAAAACACACAGACAGGATGTTCCAACAGAATAATAATAAAAACGGAACCAGGTCCGGTGTAAAACACACAGACAGGATGTTCCAACAGAATAATAATAAAAAACGGAACCAGGTCCGGTGTAAAACACACAGACAGGATGTTCCAACAGAATAATAGAAGAATGTCACCAAGTATAGGTAGACCGCGTATACAGGTTATTCCAACAGAATAATAAGAAATGGAATAACAACAGTTCTCTTCATGAATAAGAAAGAATAACACCCCTTACCGTTTTAAAGACGAGCTGAAATAAGGAAGTAGTTAAGTAGCAGAATACTCTTCTTCTCTCTCTCTATGGTTTCTCTCTATAGTTTCTCTCTCTAGAGTTCAGTGAATTCGTAAGAAATAATGAAGGAATGAGCTGCTATTTATAGAAAAATAGAATGCATAGTAACTAATCCATGAACGGTCCAGATTGATTACTTTAATCTGACGGTCCATATTTAAAGAAAAATAAAATATAAATATATTCTATTTATAGAATAACTTTAATAAAGTATTCTGTTTTATATAAAAAGATGTTTCTGTTTTATTACGTTAATAATACGAATAAAACAAAACGTCATTATCGCTAAATAATTCATATTATTAACTGACCATAATAGAATCAAACTGAGTGACTTCTCACATAAGCATTAATAATCAATACCGTGTGCTACTATGCAACCACACGTATTACTGTACTTTTACTACCGAGTAGTTCAACAGTAACAATGGTAAAATTTTTGTCGTTATTTTAATAAAATATTTTTGTCGTTTTCTCAATCCGACAATAATTCCGTTGTGGGGTCCACCAATGATTGTGTCGTTGTACGAATATTCCCTGTTAAAACGAATATTCCCCGACCAATCGAATATTATATAACAACTTGCGTACTTTGTAAAATTTATAAATATTACCCACAACTATAACATTATATCAAATTAACTCCATAATATTCAAAAATGATATTTATAGAAAATTTATCTTTATTTATAAAAGTTGGGGTCTTACAAGTTGGTGCAAAAGATACTGAACCACGAAATTAAAAGGCAAATAAGGGAGTTCCAGAAGTAATATCCACCCTAGAAGTAGCACTTATTCCAAAAGTGAGAATAACCCCAAAAGAGGTGCAAGATCTCACCGAAGGGATAAGAGATGAATACCAAGAGATGTCAATAAATTATGTTATATGATGAGAACATATGAGATCAAAGCAAAGTCATGATTGATGATATATTGGTTTCTTTATATCATTTTACTATGATTTCTGACATAGATCTTGAACCACAAAACGTGGAAGAATGTCATAAAAGAAAAGATTATCCAAAATGGAAAGATGTTATTCAAACTGAGCTACAATCATTATTGAAAAGAGAAGTATTTGGACCAGTAATCCAGACACCTTTGGGAGTAATCCCAATTGGAAACAAATGGGTATTTGTACGAAAGCGAAATGGGAAAAATGAAATTGTGAGATATAAAACCCAACTTGTAGCTCAAGGTTTCTCAAAAAGACCTGTTATTGATTATCATGATATATACTCTCCAGTAATGGATGGAGACACGTTTTTCTTTTTACTAGGTATGACAACCATGGAAGGTTTAGAAACACGTCTGATGGATGTTATAACAGCATACCTATATGGCTCACTTGATAGTGAGATTTACATGAGAATTCCAGAAGGATTAAAAATGACTGAATCACAAAATTCCCGCCACATATATCTAATCAAGTTGCAAAGCTCATTATATGGGTTGAAACAATCTGGTCGTATGTGGTATAATCAACTTAGTGATTATTTAATAAAAGACGTGTATATAAATAAATCAAGTATGCCTATGCATTTTTATTAAGAAAACATAAAGTGGATTTACCATCATTGTTGTATATGTGGATGATTTGAATCTTGTAGGTACTCCTGAAGAACTCACAAGAACTACTACTTAATTAAAAGATGAGTTTGAAATGAAAGATCTTGGGAAGACAAAATTCTATTTGGGAATATAATTGGAACATTTATCATCTGGAATTTTTGTTTAGGTTTCCACATATACTGAAAAGATTCTCAGTTATTTTCATATGGATAAAGCTCACCCTTTGACTACCCAAATGGTTGTTCGATCTCTAGAAGTTGATAAAGATCCATTTCGACCTCTAAAAAGTAGGGAAGAAGTTCTTGGACTTGACGTTCCATACCTAAGTGCAATATGTGGTCTTATGTATCTTATAAATTGTGCACGACCCGATATTACTTTTGATGTCAACCTGTTGGTAAGATACAATTCTTCTCCAATAAAGAGACATTGGGATGAGATTAAACAAATTTTGAGATACCTCCGTGGAAGTGTAGATCTTGAATTATATAATTTATCCAAGAGATTCAACGTCGATGTTAGTCGGATATGCTGATGCAGGATATTTATCATATTCACATAATGGGAGATCACAAACAGGTTATGTATGTACATATTGTGACACAGCTATATCCTGGAAATCAACAAAGCACACCATGGCAGCTACATATACAAATCACTCAGATTCTCACAATACATGAAGCAAGTAGAGAATGTGTTTGGTTAAGATCAATTATTCAGCATATCCAAGAGTCCTACGGATTATCATCAATCAAAGATATTTGTGACGCCCCCAAATAGGTATACATCACCCATCTTGAGTAGTCAAATACATGGTACAAAATTTAAATACAAACTTAATTATACAACAGTCGTGTAAAATACGACTAAACATATGTTGTGAGTTTTAATACAAATATTGTCATCTAGACAATATACAAACTCAATGAAGTCCTCATTAAATTTATTATCACACTATTTCACAGAATAGTGAAGACTACTAATGCACCATCTATGACCATCACTCTGTTCCCCGACTAGTCCCTGCTACGTTCTCATTTCCTGAAGAGAACAATGAAAGCAAAACGGTCAGCTCAACTAGTCCAGTAAGAAATATTATGACTAAGATAATGCAGAATAATTTATCGTTAGCCTTCAACGGTGTTAAATTGATAAAATATAATAAACATCAAGTTTAACTGCAGCGGAACAAGCAATCCATTGGAAGAGTCAAGTAGAGAATAAAATCTACTATCTTCTATGATTTAAAAGGTTTTTCCATCACTTTTATCGCTGAGACTCAGCTTAATAAATAATCCACATCATCAAATCATCCCTGCACTACAGGCTAAGGATATTCTTTAGTATCGCGACCACGAATTATCCATGCACTACCGGCCAAAGATAATCATGTTTTCATCAACGATCCTGATCATGCCATAAAACAATTCATTTTTGCACCCTTGGCCGAAGAGAATCCATAGTCATAATCATACCAAAAACTGTCCCTCAATGCTCTACGGCCAATGAGGATTTTTTTCCACATCATTTGTAACATTACGATCATGATTATACAGAATAATCCCTGGTCATAATCATACCAAGTCTATCTATGCACTACAGGCCACAGATGACTTTCAACATAATATAAACATGAGGATGATGACAATGACATAATAATTCAATAAAACAAGTTTAAAAGAATTAATTTATCCAGGAACCAATAACGTCCAAATTATCAACATGATACTGCTTTGTGGATTAAAATTAAAGAATGCTCAGAAGAATATTTTCATGAAAAGATACTGGATGAAGCGCAAATATCAAGGATATTCCACTAATTTCACGGAGTATAGAAGTCAAAACTTTAACCAACTGAGTATAATAAAGAATGGAATAACAAAAGAAATCACCAGGCATGCGATAGACCGCATAGACAGGTTATTCCAACAGAATAATAAATAACGGAACCAGGTCATGCGTAAACGCACAAACAGAATATTCCAACAGAATAATACACAATAGAACCAGGTTATGCGTAAAGCACAGACATGATATTCCAACAGAAAAATAAATAATGGAACCAGGTCATGCGTAAAGCACAGACATGATATTCCAACAGAATAATAAATAATTCTGATATTCATAAAGTATTTTTGTCATTTTCTCAATCCGACAATAATTCTGTTGTGGGGTCCACCAATGATTGTACCGCCGTACGGATATTCCCCGATAAAAAGAATATTTCCCGACCAATCGAATATTATACAACAACTTGCATACTTTTCAAAATTTATAAACACTACCCAAAACTATAACATTATCTCAAATCTACACCATAATATTAAAAAAATATTTCGAGAAAATTAAATCTTTATTCATAAAATTTGGGGTCTCACAATCTCCCCTCCTTATGAAATTTCGCCCTCAAAAATTTACGTACGTACCTAGTATGCCGAACAGGTGAGGATTCCTTGACTTCACTTCAAATTCTAAATCTTGAGGTATAACCTTTGAGCGTCGAATATGATCCTTCTTATCCAAGATGTTAACACGTATCTCCTCATACTTAAATCTTATGATATCTCATCCGTTCTAAATTAATAATGTGGTTCGGGTCGTCCACATATTTACGTAATATCAATACGTAAAAAAAACGTTCTAAACACGTAACATACTTGGCGGTAAAACGAGTCATATATAGGCCACATTCCTACTTCATCAAGGATTTCAAATGGGCCAATTAAATCGAGGGTTGAGATTTCCTCTCTTCGTCGATTCTTGCTTATAGAATAATGCCCTCTTGAACCTTCTTCTTCACATTTATCAACTCTGAGTATGTAGCTTGAGCGGTTTTAACTTTATCGATTAAAGTCGATTCTATTCAACGCGTCAGTTACCACGTTCGCACTTCCACGATGATATTGCATGGTACGATCGTAATCCAACAGCTCGAGCCAACATCTTTGGCGCATGTTACGTTCGTTTTAAGTAAAGAAATATTTGAGAGTTTTAGAAATGGGTTTTGTACAGGGGTCAATACAAAATTCGATTTCACGCTCTAGGGTAGGCTAAGAAGTCTTCAAGAATACGTCAGAAAATTTATTAACAATAGAAAATTCATTCAAAACTGTAACCCTCATCTAAGACTTGGATAGTACGTCACATTGATACCTATCAACTTGCCATCGTCATTCACAACGTTGCCTAGAGAAAGTCTGGCTTCGGTGCATTCCACACAAGGAAGTCAACAACGAAAAGACCGGGGCTCTTTACTTATGGCTTGATATGACAATGATTGACTTTAGTGGTTTGGTTGCTTGAATTCGCATAACAGGTTGGTTAGGAATATGAAAGCTAACAACCTTACGAAAAGCATGATGAGTAGTTAACCAATCGATTCCTAAAAAATCGCATCAAAGGCAAGTATTTTCAAAGAGACAAGATCGACACGTAACGTGAAAGTTGATTTGAACAAGATTTATAAATAGTGGAGGTAACGAAGGTTTCTTCTCCCAACTGAGTTTAAACAGATATATCAAAATCTAACTTCTCCGGAGTTAACTTCAAATATTGAACACAACTAGGTGAAATAAAAGAGTAAGTAGAACCGATATTTAACACGATATAGACTTCATAAGAGTTTATGACTAACATACCCGTAAATTTTATTCAAATTCCTTTTCAAATTCCTTACGAAACGCTCTTTTCTTAAACTACCGGCTTTAGCTTGTCTGGGACATCCTTTGGCATCACTATCCCAACTGGACTTGACTTCATCATACGATAAAATCGAGCTAGGTGACCTTCTCTTACGCAATTAAAACACGTTTTTGATTGCTGCGTACAGTTTGGACGGATGTTCCCTTCTGTCCGCATTTGAAACATACGATCGATGGTCGTTCTTCTTCCTTTGAAACGGGTGTTGGTGCCGACGTCTTCACGTCATTGTTGAACCTTTTCTTCTTGAAATGTCCATTCTTATTGTTTTGACCATGATTACCACCGAAGTGGTTACTATTTCTGCCATGTTGATTCTCTCCATGCTTATTGTCACCGCTTTGATGACTGTTATCACCGGTATTATCATTTTGCCGGCTACTCTCTTTTTGGTTGGGTTGACTCATTATCGCGTTCCAATAACTGAGTCCTATTAACAACATCTGAATGCAAACACAGTTTATGAGAAATAAGATATTGACGTATCTCCTGCTTCAAACCTCTTAAAAATATCCGCGTCATTCTCTCTTCATTATCAACCAAGTGGGGCCCAAATCGGGACAACTCGGCAAACTTGTCTTCGTACTTCGACACGGTCATGTTGTTTTGCTCCAACTTGATAAATTCCACCTCCGTCATGTAACGAATGCTTTCGGGAAAGTATTTGTCATTGAACAGCTCTTGGAACTTCTCCCAATACATCTTGAGTGCGTCAGGCTGGGTACGTTTTACAGATTTTCACCAGTGATCTGCCTCTTCACCACGCAACATAAAGGTGGCAAAGGAAACTTTTTGCTCCTCGGAGCATCCCAAGACATCAAATATCTGGGTGATCTGCTTTAACCACGTCTTCGCCTTAAGTGGTTCTGGCTTTCCAAAAACTCTGGTGGTCCCAGCTCCTTGAATTGCTTAGCAGTGACCAACCGTGGGTTGCCATTATTTCCTCCTGCATTATGAACAGGAGCCGCCTTTGCCTGATGTTGCATGAATTCTAAAAAGCTCCTAAACATACCGTCGTTCGTCAACTGATCAGTGTTGTTGTTTACAGGAGGATTATCGCCATCCTGTTGCACATTGTCCTGATTATTGATCTGTGGAGAATCAACGGTCTCCTGTGCTCCATTGCTATTCTCAACATTCTCGGATGTCATTTTCAGATATTGCCACAAAACAAAGGTTAATTGACATGTAACATATTATCCCTATATTCTGAACGACCAATTAAATACCAAATAAAACTTAGGTAAGTCATATTAGTGAAGGAATTCTCCGTCTCTCCCCTCCTAGTTCTATTCTCACATCCTAGCTAGGGATCATATCCCTAAGCTTTGATACCAACTGTGACGCCCCCAAAATAGGTATACATCACCCATCTTGAGTCGCCAAATACCTGGTACAAAATTCAAATACAACTTAATTATACAACAGTCGTGTAAAATATGACTAAACATATGTGTGAGTTTTAATAAAAATATTGTCATCTAGACAATATACAAACTCAATGGGGTCCTCATTATATTTATTATCACACTATTTCATAGAATAGTGAGGACTACTAATGCACCATCTAGGACCATCACTCCATTCCCCGACTAGTCCCTGTTACGTTCTCATTTCCTGAAGAGAACAATAAAAGCAAAAGGGTGAGCTCAACTAGCCCAATAAGAAATATTATGACTAAGATAATACAGAATAATTTATCGTTAGCCTTCAACGGTGTTAAACTGATAAAATATAATAAACATTATGTAACAACCCGGGTCAAATCCCGAGTCCGGAACAAATCTCGGGTCAAATCCCAAGTCCGAATCGAACAAATCCATCAAAATAAGGCCTCAAACTACTGGCCCAATAGTATCTTCTTGGGTCATCTTAGCCCACCACAGGCTCCCAAAAGGTCATGACTTGAAGGTACTATTGGTAGTAACTTATTTCCTTATATACAGACAAATTTTTTCCCTATCTTTCGATGTGGACTGGGGTGTTACAAATTCCACCACTTAAATTTCTGACGTCCCCGTCAGAATCGATCGCACACACGGCCCAAAGATCTTTGCCTCTCTAGCCATTGTGGGATAATACCGGCTGGTTTCGTGTCCCCACCTCCGGACCTCCATCTCTCCATTGTGGGATAATACCACCAGCCTTCGTGTCCCCACCTCCGGCAACCTGATCGGATGACCCGACCCGAGTCCAAGTAGAGAATAAAATCTACTATTTTTCTATGATTTAAAAGGTTTTTCATCACTTTTATCGCTGAGACTCAACTTAATAAATAATCCGCATGATCAAATCATCCCTGCACTACAGGCCAAGGATATTCTTTAGTATCATGACCACGAATTATTCATGCACTACGGGCCAAAGATAATCATGTTTTCTTCAACGGTCCTGATCATGTCATAAAATAATTCATCTTTGCACCCTTGGCCGAAGAAAATCCAGAACCATAATCATACCAAAAACTGTCCCTCAATGCTCTACGGGCCAATGAGGATTTTTTTCCACATCATTTGTAACATTACGATCATGATTATACAGAATAATCCCTGGTCATAATCATACCAAGTCTATCTATGCACTACAGGCCACAGATGACTTTCAACATAATATAAACATGAGGATGATGACAATGACATAATAATTCAATAAAACAAGTTTAAGAATTAATTTATCCAGGAACCAATAACGTCCAAATTATCAACATGATACTGCTTTGGGGATTAAAATTAAAGAATGCTCAGAAGAATATTTTCATGAAAAGATACTGGATGAAGCGCAAATATCAAGGATATTCCACTAATTTCACGGAGTATAGAAGTCAAAACTTTAACCAACTGAGTATAATAAAGAATGGAATAACAAAAGAAATCACCAGGCATGCGAAGAGAATCCATAGCCATAATTGTGACGCCCCCAAAACAGGTATACATCACCCATCTTGGGTCGCCAGATATATGGTACATAAATTCAAATACAACTTAATTATACAACAGTCGTGAAAGATACGACAAATCATAGCTATGAGTTTGAGTACAAATATTGTCATCTAGACAATATCTACACTCAATGGAGTCCTCATTACATTTATTATTACACTATTTCACAGAATAGTGAGGACTACTAATGCACCATCTAGGACCATCACTCTGTTCCCCGACTTGTCCCAGCTACGTTCTCATTTCTTGAAGAGAACAATGAAAGTAAAAGGGTGAGCTCAACTAGCCCAGTAAGAAATATTATGACTAAGATAATGCAGAATAAATTATTGTTAGCCTTCAACAGTGTTAAACTGATACAATATAACAAACATCAAGTTTAACTGCAGCGGAACAAGCAATCCATTAGAAGAGTCAAGTAGAGAATAAAATCAACTATCTTCTATGATTTAAAAGGTTTTTCATCACTTTTATCTCTAAGACTCAGCTTAATAAATAATCCCCATCATCAAATCATCCCTGCACTACAGCCAATGATATTCTTTAGTATCACGACCATGAATAATTCATGCATTACGGCCAAAGATAATCATGTTTTCATCAACGGTCCTGATCATGTCATAAAATAATTCACCTTTGCACCCTTGGCCGAAGAGAATCTATAGCCATAATCATACCAAAAACTGTCCATCAATGCACTACGGGCCAGTGAGGACTTTTTTCACATCATTTGTAACATTACGGTCATGATTATACCGAATAATTCTTGGTCATAATCATACCAAGTCCATCTATGCACTACAGGCCACATATGACTTTCAACATAATATAAGCATTAGGATGATGACAATGACATAATAATTCAATAAAACAAGTTCAAGAATTAATTTATCCAGGAATCAATAATGTCCAAATTGTCAACATGATACTGCTTTGTGGAGTAAAATTCAAGAATGCTCAGAAGAATATTTCCATACAAAGATACTGGATGAAGCACAAATATCAAGGATATTTCACTAATTTCATAAAGTATAGAAGTCAAAACTTAAACCAACTGAGTATAATAAAGAATGGAATAACAAAAGAAATCACCAGAGACATGTGATAAACTGCACAGACACAGGTTATTCAAACAGAATAATAAATAACGAAATCAGGTCCGGCGTAAAACGCACAGACAGGATATTCCAACAGAATAATAATAAAGACGGAATCAGGTCTGACATAAAACGCACAGATAGGATATTCCAATAGAATAATAAAGAGGGAACCAGGTCCGGTGTAGAACGCACAGACAAGATATTCCAACAGAATAATAAAGACGGAACCAGGTCCGGCGTAGAACGCACATACATGATATTCCAACAGAATAATAAAGAATGAAATAACAGAAAATTTCACCAAGTTGCGGTACTTCGCATAGATAGTTATTATTCCAACATAATAACAAAGAATGGAATAACAGAAGTTCTCTTCATGAAGACGAAAGAAAGAAATAATACCCCTTACGAGTACAACAAATAATATCCCTTATCTTAGAATAAAACTATACTGGAATAGAGAGGTAGCAGACTTCTCTTCTTTTCTCTCTCTATAATTTCTCTCTATAATAAGTGCTCTATAGCTTTAGTGAATTGGTGAAAATGAAGGAAGAATAAGCTTCTATTTATAGGAAAATATAGTTTCGATAATTGCACGTTTTGGAGCTCGAAATATTACAGTATAATACCTTCCTCTTTTTCTTCATTTTTAATTTATCCTGCAAGTATTATCAATCTTGCACTAACTCCCCTAATAATAAATCATGTGAATCAATAGTACAATCATGTGAATAAATAGTATAATCATGTGAAAAAATTAATTACAGTATAGTACCTTCAACTATACCTCTATTTTTAACTTAGTTATGCAAGTATTATCAATCTTGCACTACCACCCTTAATAGTATAAGAATGTGAATCAATAGTATCTCGTGAATAGTAACTCGTGAATAGTAACTCGTGAATAGTACCCCCGACACGAAAAGTGCCCCGAATACCCGATTGAACAATATAACCTCCAGACATCAATTATTATTGACACAAATATATTGATTTCCACTAACACAAATAATTTTACACAATGGAACTATAAAATTAATCTTTAATCAACACGAACTTATTCATCATTAATATTATAACTCACAATATTTAACAATCAGGTCGTTCCCAGAAAAGAGGGGGCTTTCTGATAAGGATTTCTCCTTATTGGCGTGCAATTAGGTGACCAAACCTCTCCTTGACAGAACTTCTAGACATTGTCAATATTGTAAATAATAATATGAATAACTTTGTCATCTCAATTATTGATTTAATAATATAACATAATATGCAGATGATACTGTGACAATAATTGAATCAATAATATGAGAGATATGATGCAGCAATTACTGTAGCAATAATTGAGTATAACTGAGTGGCTTCTTACGTAAGCATCAATTGTGACGTCCCCAAAATTAGGTATACACCACCCATCTTGAGTCGCCAGATACATGATACAGAATTAAAATACAACTTAATAATACAACTGTCGTGTACAATACGACAAAACATAAACTGTGAGTTTGAATACAAATATTATCTACTAGAGAGTATAAAAACTCAAAATGAGTCCTCATTATAATTATTATCACACTATTTTCACAGAATACTGAGGACTACTAATGCAAAAATCTAGGACCATCACTCTGTTTCCCGACTAGTGTAAGACCCCAACTTTTATGAATAAAGAATAATTTTCTCAAAATATATTTTTTTTAAATATTATGGTGTGGTTTTGAAATAATATTATAGTTGTGGATAATATTTACAAATTTTGTAAAGTACACAAGTTGTTATATAATATTCGATTGGTCGGGGAATATTCTTTTTAAACGGCACAATCATTGGTGGACCCCCACAACGGAATTATTGTCAGATTGAGAAAAACGACAAAAATACTTTATGAAAATAACGGCGAAAGTGTTATCGTTAAAACTGTTAAACTACCCGGTACTAAAAGTACAGTAATACGCGTGGTTGCATAGTAGCACATGGTATTGATTATTGATGCTTACGTGAGAAGTCACTCAGTAATACTCAATTATTGCTACAGTAATTGCTGCATCATATCTCTCATATTATTGATTCAATTATTGTCACAGTATCATTTGCATAATATTTTATATTATTAAATCAATAATTAAGACGACACAAGTTATTCATATTATTATTTGTAATATTGATAATGTCTAGAAGTTCTGTCAAGGAGAGGTTTGGTCACCTAATTGCGCACCAATAAGGAAAAATCCTTACGGAAAGCCCCCTCTTTCCTGGGAACGACCTGGTTGTTAAATATTGTGAGTTATAATATTAATGATGAATAAGTTGTGTTGATTAAAGATGAATTTGATAGTTTCATTGTGTTGGATTATTCGTGTTAGTAGAAATCAACATCTATTCCGATGATAATTAATGTCTGGGGGTTATATTGGTAAATCGGGTAATTTATCAGATAAATGAACAATTAATTGCTACTAATTCACATGCTTATATAACTATTTGTTCACATGTGTGTACTATTGAATCACATTCTTGTACTATTAGGGGAGTTGGTGCAAGATTGATAATACTTACATGACTAAGTTAAAAATGGAGGTATAGATGGAGGTACTATACTGTAATTCATATTTTTTTACATGATTATACTATTGATTCACATGATTGAACTATTGATTCACATTATTTACTATTAGGGGAGGTGGTGTAAGTTTGATAATACTTGCAGGACTAAATTAAAAATAAAAAAAAAGTTAGAGGTATTGTACTGTAATTTTTCGAGCCCCAAAATGTGCAATTATCGAAACTATATTTTTCTATAAATAGAAACTCATTCTTCCTTCATTTCTCACCAATTCACAAAAACTTTAGAGCGATTATTATAGAGAGAAATTATAGAGAGAAAGAAGAAGAAAGGCTGTTACCTCGATATTTCAGTATCCAGTTTGTCTAAGGTAGGGAGTATTATTTCTTTCTTATCCATGAAGAGAACTTTTATTATTCCATTCTTTATTATTCTATTGGAATAACCTGTATACGCGGGCTACCCTATACTTGATAAATTCTTCTGTTATTCTATTCTTTATAATTCTGTTAGAACATCATGTCTGTGTGTTTACGCCGGACCTGGTTCTATTATTTATCATTCTGTTGGAATATCCTGTCTGTGCGTTCTATGCCGGACATGGTTCCGTCTTTATTATTCTGTTGGAATATCCTGTCTGTGCGTTTTACGCCCGGACCTGATTCCGTCTTTATTATTCTGTTGGAATATCCTGTCTGTGCGTTTTACGCCGGACCTGATTCCGTTATTTATTATTTTGTTGGAATAACTTGCCTGTGTGGTCTATCACATGCTTGGTGATTTCTTTTGTTATTCCATTCTTTATTATACTCAGTTGGTTAAAGTTTTGACTTCTATAATCCATGAAATTAGTGGAATATCCTTGATATTTTGCGCTTCATCCAGTATCTTTTCATTGAAATATTCTTCTAAATATTCTTGAATTTTATTCCACAAAGCAATATCATGTTGACAATTTGGACGTTATTAGTTCATGAATAAATTAATTCTTGAACTTGTTTTATTGAATTCTTATATCATTGTCATCATCCTCATGTTTATATTTTGTTGACAGTCATCTGTGGCCTGTAGTGCATAGATGGACTTGGTATGATTATAACCAGGGATTATTCGGTGTAATCATGACCGTAATATTACAAATGATGTGGTAAAAGTCCTCATTGGCCCATAGTGCATTGACGGACAGTTGTTGGCATGATCATGACCATTAATGAATACACAAATATTCTTGGCCCGTAGTGCATAGATAATTGTGGCCGTGATACTAAAGAATATCATTGGTCGTAGTGCAAGGGTGATTTGGTAATGTGGATTATTTATTAAGCTGAGTCCCAGCGATAAAAGTGATGAAAAACCTTTTAAATCATAAAAGATAGTAGATTTTATTCTCTACTTGACTCTTTTAATGGATTTCTTGTTCTGCCGCAGTTAAACTTGATGGTTGTTATATTGTATCAGTTTAACACTGTTGAAGGCTAACGATAATATATTCTGATTATCTTAGTCATAATATTTTCTATTGGGCTAGTTGAGCTCACCCTTTTACTTTCATTGTTTCTTCAGGAAATGAGAACGTAGCAGGGACTAGTCGGGGAACGGAGTGACGAACCAGATGATAGCATTAGTAGTCTTCACTATTCAGTAAAATAGTGGGAAAATAAATGTAATAATATTAATTTGAGTTTGTATATTGTCTAAACGATAATATTTGTATTAAAACTCACAGCTTATTTTTGTCGTATTTTGCACGACAGTTGTATAATTAAGTTATATTTGTATTCTATACCATGTATTTGGCGACTCAGAATAGGTGATGTATACCTATTTTGGGGGCGTCACAACTAGTCCCAGCTACGTTCTCATTTTCTGAAGAGAACAGTGAAAGAAAGGGTGAGCTCAACTAGCCCAGTAAGAAATATTATGACTAAGATAATGCAAAATAATTTATCGTTAGCCTTCAATAGTGTTAAACTGATAAAATATAATAACTATCAAGTTTAACTACAGCGGAACAAGCAATCCATTAGAAGAGTCAAGTAGGGAATAAAATCTACTATCTTCTATAATTTAAAAGGTTTTTCATCACTTTTATCGCTGGGACTCAGCTTAATAAATAATCCACATCATCGAATCACCCCTGCACTACGGCTAAGGATATTCTTTAGTATCACGACCACGAATTATCCATGCACTACGCTAAAGATAATCATATTTTTATCAACGGTCCTGATCATGCCATAAAATAATTCATCTTTATACTACGGCCAAAGAGAATTCATAGCCATAATCATACCAAAAACTGTCCATCAATGCTCTACGGGCCAATGAGGACTTTTTTCACATCATTTGTAACATTACGGTTATGGTTATACCGAATAATCACTGATCATAATCATACCAAGTCCATCTATGCACTACAGGCCACATATGACTTTCAACATAATATAAGCAGAGGACGATGACAATGATATAAAAATTCAATAAAACAAGTTCGAGAATTAATTTATCCAGGAACTAATAACGTCCACATTGTCAACATGATACTTCTTTGTAGAGTAAAATTCAAGAATGCTCAGAAGAATAATATTTTTATGAAAAGATACTGGATGAAGCGCAAATATCAAGTATATTCCACTAATTTCATGGAGTATAGAAGTCAAAGTTTTAACCAACTGAGTATAAAAAAGAATGGAATAACAAAAGAAATTACCATGTATGCGATAGACCGCACAGGCAAGTTATTCTAACAGAATAATAAATAACGAAATCAGGTCCGCGTAAAACGCACAGACAGGATATTTTAACAAGAATAATAAAGAATGGAATCAGGTCCGGCATAAACGCACAGACAGGATAATTCAGACAGAATAATAAATAATGGAACCAGGTCCGGCGTAAACGCACAGACAGGATATTCCGACAGAATAATAAATAATGAATAACATAAAATTTCACCAAGTATAGGGTAGCCTGCATATACAGGTTATTCTAACAGAATAATAAATAATGGAATAACAAAAGTTCTCTTCATGAATACAAAAGAAATAATACCCCTTACCGTAAAGGAAACTGAATATAAGAGTAGGAAAGTAGCAGAATACTTTTCTATAATTTCTCTCTCTAGAGTTTCAGTGAATTCGTAAGAAATAATGAAAGAATGAGCTTCTATTTATAGGAGAATGGACTGAATATTAACTAATTCATGAACGGTCCAGATTGATTTACTTTTAAACGGACGGTCCATATTGGTTTACTATTAAAACTTAAAGCAACGGTCCATACTGATTTACTATTAAAACTTTAAACCAGCGATCCATATTGATTTACTATTATAACTTTCCACCAACGGTCCATATTGATTTACTATTATATCTTCAACCAACGATCCATATTGATTTACTATTATAACTTCAACCAATAGTCTAAAAAATTAGCACATCTCCTCATGGAATAATATTGTACCCAAAAATGATTTGGACCGAAAAGAAATATATTTTTACGGGTGATCAATAGTACCGTAACTCGTAAATAGTAACTCGTGAACAGTAACTCATGAATATACTCCGACACGAAAAGTGCCCCGAATATCCAATTTGAACAATATAACCTCCAGACATCAATTATACTAACAAAAATAAGTCTAACACAATGGAACTATAAAATTCATCTTTAATCAACACGAACTTATTCATCATTAATATTATAATTCATAATATTTAACAACCAGGTCGTTCTCAGAAAGAGGGGGCTTTTCGATAAGGATTTCTCCTTATTGGCGCGCAAGTAGGTGACCAAACCTCTCCTTGACAGAACTTCTAGACATTGTCAATATTGTAAATAATAATATGAATAATTTTTGCCGTCTCAATCATTGATTTAATAATATATCATATTATGCAGATGATACTGTAACAATAATTAAATCAATAATATGAGAAATATGATGCAGCAATTACTGTAGCAATAATTGAGTATAACTGAATGACTTCTCGCGTAAGCATCAATAATCAATATCGTGTGCTACTGTGCAACTACGCGTATTACTGTACTTTTAACACCGGGTGTTTCAATAGTTAACGGTAAAACTTCCGCCGTTATTTTCATAAATTATTTTTGTCTTTTTTTCAATCCGACAATAATTTTATTGCGGGGTCCACCAATTATTGTACCGTCATAACGGATATTCCCCGATAAAAAGAATATTCCCCCGGCCAATCGAATATTATACAACAACTTGCATACTTTGTAAAATTTATAAATATTACCACAACTATAACATTATTATCAAATCCACACCATAATATTAAAAAAAATATTTCGAGAATTTTAAAATCTTTATTCATAAAATGGGGTCTCACAATCTCCCCTCCTTATGAAATTTTGCCCTCGAAATTTACGTACGTACTTGGTATGCCGAAGAGATGAGGATACCTTGCCTTCATTTTAGATTCTAACTCTTGAGGTATAACCTTTGATCGTCGTATATGATCCTTCTTATCCAGATGTTAACACGTATCTCCTCATACGTTAAATCTTCTGCTATCTCGTCCGGTTCTAAATTAATAATGTGGTTCGGGTCGTCCACTAATTTACGTAACATCGATACTTAAAAACGTTATGAACACGCGACATACTTGGCGGTAAAACGAGTCTATAAGCCACAGTTTCTATTTGATCGAGGATTTAAATAGGTCAATTAAATCGAGGGTTTAGATTTCCTCTCTTCGTCGATTCTTGCTTCTAGAATAATACCCTCTTGAACCTTCTTCTCACATTTAATCAGCTCTGAGTATGTAGCTTGAGCGCATTTACTTTATCGATTAAACTTGATTTTGCTCGTATATTCGTTATCTTCACGGGGTTCGTATATTTGCACTCGTAAATGCATATGATCTTCTACTCAACGCGTCAGCTACCACGTTCGCTTTTTTCACGAATGTATTGAATGATATGATCGTAATCTTCAACAGCTCGAGCCAACTCTTTGGCGCATGTTACGTTCGCTTTAGTTGAAGAAATATTTGAGGGTTTAAGAAATGGGTTTGTACTGGGGTCAATACAAAATTCGATTTTACCTCTAAGGGGTAGACTAAGAAGTCTTCAAGAATACGTCAGGAAATTTATTAACAATAGAAATATCATTCAAAAACTGTGACCCTCATCCAAGACTTGGATAGTACGTCACATTGATACCTATCAACTTGTCATCGTCATTCACGACGTCGCCTATAGAAAGTCGGCTTCGGTGCATTTCACACAAGGAATTCAACAACGAAAGGACTGGGCTCTTTACTTATGGCTTGATATGACAATGATTGACTTTAGTGGTTTGGTTCTTGGTTTCGCATAACAAGTTGGTTTAGGAATATGAAAGCTAACAATCTTACGAAAAGCATGATGAGTAGTTAACTAATCGATTCCTAAACTCTCATCAAAGGCAAGTATTTTTTAAAGAGATAAGATCGACAAGTAACGTGAAAGTGTCGATTTGAATTAAACAAGATTTATAAATAGTGGAGGTAATGAAGGTTTCTCCTAACTAAGTTTAAACAGATATATCAAAGTTTAACTTCTCTGGAGTTAACTTCAAATATTGAACACAACTAGGTGAAATAAAAGAGTGCGTAGAACAGGTATCTAACACGATAGACTTCACATGTAAGACCCCAAATTTTATAAAAAGATGAATTTTCTATAAATATTATTTTGGAATATTATGGAGTTAATTGATATAATGTTTAGTTGTGGGTAATATTATAAATTTTATAAAGTACGCAAGTTGTTATATAATATTCGATTGGTCGGGGAATATTCGTTTTAACAGGGAATATTCGTACAACGACACAATCATTGGTGGACCCCACAACAGAATTATTGTCGGATTGAGAAAATGACAAAAATATTTTATTAAAAATAACGGCGGAAATTTTACCATTGTTACTATATGAACTACTCGGTAGTAAAAGTACAGTAATACGTGTGGTTGCATAGTAGCACACGTTATTGATTATTAATGCTTATGTGAGAAGTCACTCAGTTTGATTCAATTATGGTCAGTTAATAATATGAATTATTTAGCGATAATGACGTTTTGTTTTATTCGTTTTATTAATTACGTAATAAAACAGAAACATCTTTTTATATAAAACAGAATACTTTATTACAGTTATTCTATAAATAGAATATATTTTATTTTATTTAAAAGATTTTCTGTAACTATGGACCGTCAGATTAAAGTAATCAATCTGGACCGTTCATGGATTAGTACTATGCATTCTATTTTTCTATAAATAGCAGCTCATTCCTTCATTATTTCTTAACGAATTCACTGAACTCTAGAGAGAGAAACTATAGAGAGAAACTATAGAGAAGAGAGAGAAGAAAAGTATTCTGCTACTTAACTACTTCCTTATTTCAGTTCTTCTTTAAAATGATAAGGGGTGTTATTCTTTCTTATTCATGAAGAGAACTGTTGTTATTCCATTTCTTATTATTCTGTTGGTATAACCTGTATACGCGTCTACCCTATACTTGGTGACATTCTTTTATTATTCTGTTGGAACAATCATGTCTGTGTGTTTTACACCGGACCCTGGTTCCGTCTTTATATTATTCTGTTGGAAACATCCTGTCTGTGTGTTTTTACACCAGACCTGGTTCCGTCTTTATTATTATTCGATTGAAACATCCTGTCTATGTGTTTTTACACCGGACCTGGTTCCGTCTTTATTATTATTCTATTGGAACATCCTATCGATGTTTTACAACCGGACCCGGTTCCGTCTTTCTTATTATTCTGTTGGAATATCCTGTCTGTGCGTTTTACGCCGGCCCTGGTTCCATTATTTATTATTCTGTTGGAATAACCTGACTGTGCGATCTATCGCATGCCATGGTGATTTCTTTTGTTATTCCATTCTTTATTATACTCAGTTGGTTAAGTTTTGACTCTATACTCCTGAAATTTGTGAAATATCCTTGATAATTGCGTTTCATCCAGTATCTTATCATGAAAATATTCTTCTAAGCATTCTTGAATTTTACTCCAAAAGCAGTATCATATTGACAATTTGGACGTTGTTAATTCTTGGATAAATTTATTCTTGAACTTGTTTTATTGAATTCTTATATCATTGTCATCATCCTCATGTTTATAAAATGTTAAAAATCATCTGTGGCCTGTAGTGCATAGATGGACTTGGTATGATTATGACCAGGGATTATTCGTATAATCATGACCGTAATATTTACAAATAATGTGGTAAAAGTCCTCATTGGCCCGTAGTGCATTGATGGACAGTTGTTGGCTTGATCATGCCCATTAATGAATACACGAATATCCTTGGCCGTAGTGAAGGGGTGATTCGATGATGTGGATTATTTTATTAAGCTGAGTCCCAACGATAATAGTATTGAAAAACCTTTTAAATCATAGAAGATAGTATATTTATTTTCTACTTGACTCTTTTAATGGATTGCTTGTTCCGCTGCAGTTAAACTTGATGTTCGTTATATTTTATATCAGTTTAACACTATTGAAGGCTAATGATAATTTATTCTGCATATCTTGGTCATAATATTTCTTACTGGGCTAGTT
>CM029020.1:184884991-185011488 GCA_016801055.1 Panax notoginseng | reverse complement strand
TTATTTGAATAATATTATTAGATAACATTATTGGCAATGTCTAGAAAGTTCTGTCTAAGGAGAGGTTTGGTCATCTAATTGCGCGCCAGTAAGGAGAAATCCTTATTGGAAAGCCCCCTCTTTCCTGGGAACGGGCTCTGGTTGTCATAAATGTGATTCTGTAATATTATTTGTGAATAATTAATTATTGATTCATATGATAAAGGAAATATTTATTTTATGTGGATATAATGAGGGATATATTTTTTGTGGTTAAAAATGAAGGAGTTAATGTTGAGTTTTTTATCAGTATTTTTGTCGGAATGGAGTATTAAAAATCAGGGTTTTTGAGATATTTTGCGGGGGTTATAATTTTTAATCCGACCGTTGGATCGTGGTAATTTTTGGATATGTTATACATATATAAGTTGAGTATATGTCCACAAATTTTGAACCGTTAAAAATGAACGTATGATTTATTACGAATTTTAAGAGATGACTGATTCAGAAATCAGGTTATAATCATTTTTGGTGGAAAATTTTAGAATTGGTGGGCCCCACTTGTGGTTGGTGAAGAAATGTGCTGAATTATATTTCAAATGTGGTGGGTGGGAATAGTAGCAGGTAAAGCCATCAGGTTGCAGGTCAAACCTACCAAAATTTTCCTATAAATAGAGGGCTAAGTTAGAATTAAAAATCACACCAGAAACAGTTTTCTCTCTTTCTCTCTCTAGATTATTGAGTGTATTTTGTGAGTATTTAGATACTTTGAGAGTTTCTATTCATCAGAGCAAGTTTCTTTCAGCCTTATACCGGTATTCCGACCAGAAGTACTGATATTTTGAGGTAAGGGATATTATTTTCTTCTTAAATGATATTATTTTCTTCAATATCATTATGCTGAAATATTGATATGAGTTTTTATCAAATTTGGAACTTTTTGTGTCGGGGTTACTATTCACGTATACGGTACTATTCACGTATACGGCACTATTCACGAATACGGCACTATTCACCGAAAAATAAAATTTTTCCTTTTTGTCCAAGATGTCTATTATGGTTACTATCTTTGATTGTATCCATGTTTTGATCTTTATTTTTGAATTCTGCTTCACAATTGATTATTATGAAGTATTATTGATCTTGGATAAACTGTTATACGAATCCCTAATATTTGTCCTTCTGTCTCATTGGATTCGTTCTCTTTAAGATATTTTTCATCATCCTTAGTCCTAAATGATGATATTACTGAATATCTTTGGCCTGTAGTGCAAAGATGTATAATTACTTGATGAATATCTTTGGCCTGTAGTGCAAAGATGAACAGGTGTTGAGATGAACATGACCGACTGATGATACAAATGAATATCTTTGGCCTGTAGTGCAAAGATGAATATTTGGTTAAAGATGATTATTAATTGATGTTACAAGGATAAAAATATTGATGATGGACTTTTAAATCTTAGAAGATAGTAGAATTCTTTCTCTACTTGACTCTTCTAATGGTTTGCTGTTTCCGCTGCAGTTGTTGATCTAAAACTTGTTGTCGATTATATTTATCAGATTTTTCCCTGTTGAAGACTAACGATAATTTGTTGTATATTATCTTAGTCATAATATTCTTTACTGGGCTAGTTGAGCTCACCCTTTTCCTTTTTGTTCCATTTTTCTTCTCAGGAGGTGAGAACATAGCAGGATCTAGTCGGGGTATGGAGTGATGGTTCTAGAAAGATGTTTTAGCAGTCCTCACTATTTCTGTAAAATAGTGTTTGAATAATTGTAATGAGGATTTATTTGAGTGTGGATATTGTCCAGAAGACAATATTTGTATTTAAACTCACAGTATGTGTTGTCGTATTTTGCACGACAATTGTATTATTGAAGTTGTAGTTTGCTTTCTGTACCATGTATTTGGCGACTCAGAATGGGTGTTGTATACCTATTTTGGGGGCGTCACAGTTGGTATCAGAGCTTAGGGATATGATCCCTGGCTGAGATGTGAGACAAGAACTAGGAGGGGAGAGACGGGAAATTCCTTCGCTAGTATGACCTGACTAAGTTTATTTGGTGTTTATTTGGTCGGTCAGAGTATAGGGATAATATATGACATGACTATTAACCCTTGTTTTATGGCAGTATTTAAGAATGGTAGCTGAGAACGTTAATAATGGAGTAAATCAGACCGTGGAGACACCTTTGATCAACACCCAGGGGAACGTGCAACAGGAAGGCAATATTCCTCCTGTAAACAACGTTACCGAGCAAACGATGAATGATGGAATGTTTAGGAGCTTTTTGCAGTTCATGCAAAATCAGACGAGGGAGACTCGTGTGCAGAATACGGGTGGAAATGATAACAACGCGCGGTTTATCACAGCTAAGCAGTTCAAAGAATTGGGACCACCAGAATTTAAGGGAAAGCCGGATCCGATCATGGCGGAAACGTGGGTCAAGCAAATTACCAAGATATTTGATGTCTTGGGATGCACGGAGGAACAGAAGGTTCCATTCGCCACATTTATGTTCCGCGGTGAGGCAGACTACTGGTGGGAGTCTGTGAAGCGTACCCAGCCTGACGCACTCAACATGTCCTGGGAAACATTTCAAAAACTGTTCAATGACAAGTACTTTCCTGAAAGTATTCGTCATATGAAGGAGGTTGAGTTTATTAGACTGGAACAAAATAACATGACGGTGTCCCAGTACGAGGCGAAGTTTGCAGAGTTATCCAGGTTTGCACCTCATTTGGTCGAAAATGAGGAACGAATGACAAGGATGTTTCTGAGAGGTCTAAAACCCGAGATTCGGCAATATCTTATCTCTCATAAATTTTCTTTATATTCAGATGTTGTAAACAGGGCTCAATTATTAGAGCGAGATAATGAGTATGTGCAACCGAGGGACCACAACCAGGGTCATACCGGTGGCGGCAGTCATCGAAGCAATGAAAACCAGCAGGGAGGAAAACATTCGGACAAAAGCGGTAACCACTCTGGTGGTAATCGTGGTCGTGATAATAGAAGGAGCGAGTCGGGAGGAGATTTCAAGAAGAGAAGGTACAACAATGATAACGTGAAGACGTCAGCACAAACATCAACTGTTTCTAGGGAGGAGAACGACCACCGGTCGTATGTTACAAATGTGGGAAAGAGGGACATATAAGCCCAAACTGCCCACAACAATCCAAGGTATGTTATAACTGTGGAAAGGAAGGCCATATAGCTCGAGAGTGTTCTGTAGCAAAACCAAGTTCAGCGGGATGGTGACTCCAAAAGTTATCCCGGATAAGTCGAAATTAGCGGTTCCTGGAAGGGCGTTTGTCGTGACTGGCCAAAACGCGAGAAACCCGAACGAGGTGATCACGGGTATCCGCTACCTCGCATTGATGACCTGTTTGACCAGTTGCAAGGAGCACAATTCTTTTCAAAGATCGATCTTCGTTCTGGATATCATCAGCTGAAGATTAAAACTGAGGATATTCCAAAGACTGCCTTCAGAACTCGGTACGGGCATTATGAATTCTTAGTAATGTCTTTTGGATTGACTAATGCTCCTGCTGCCTTCATGGATATGATGAACCGTGTATTCAAAGAATATTTGGATCAGTTCGTTGTTGTCTTTATTGATGACATCCTCATCTATTCCAAAAGCCGTGAAGATCATGAGCGCCATTTGAAGCTGGTACTGCAAAGGCTTCGTGAAAACAAGCTATATGCCAAACTGAAGAAATGCGAGTTCTGGCTTGAGGAAGTAGCATTCCTTGGGCACGTGGTGTCAAAACATGGAGTATCTGTCGACCCGGCGAAGATTGAAGCCATACAAAGTTGGGAGCAACCGAAGTCGGTAACCGAAGTACGTAGCTTTCTGGGCTTAGCTGGTTATTATCGGAGATTTGTGGAAGGATTTTCTCGAATCGCTACTCCGTTAACTCAGCTGACTCGGAAAGATACAAAATTCGTATGGAGTGAGGAATGCGAGAAGAGTTTCCAAGAACTCAAGAGGAGACTCATTTCGGCACCTGTTCTGACAATACCATCTGGTTCGGATGGATTTGTTATCTACAGCGATGCTTCAGGCAAAGGGTTAGGATGTGTTCTCATGCAACATGGGAAAGTCATAGCCTATGCCTCACGACAACTCAAAGAATATGAGAGGAATTATCCTACTCATGATTTGGAGTTGGCAGCAGTCGTTTTTGCGTTGAAGATCTGGAGACACTACCTTTATGGGGAGAAAGTGGAGATCTATACAGATCATAAAAGCCTCAAATATTTCTTCACCCAAAAGGAACTCAACATGCGGCAGCGACGTTGGCTCGAGCTGTTGAAAGATTACGATCATACCATCCAATATCATCCTGGAAAAGCAAACGTAGTAGCTGACGCATTGAGTAGAAGATCATATGCGGGTACGAGTGCAATGTTTTTAACACAAAGGCCCATTTTGTATGACTTGCAAAGGATGGAGATAGAGATGAAGGCTCCAAGTACCCACATGATGATATCAAATATACGAGTAGAACCGACTTTAATCGATAAAGTTAAAGCTGCTCAAGCTACGGATATAGAGCTGATGCGTATGAAGAAGAAAGTGCAAGAAGGTGCTATTCCAGAAGCAAGAATCGATGAAGAAGGAATACTTCGAGTCAACTCCAGACTTTGTGTTCCTAACGATTTTGACTTGAAGCATAGAATAATGATGGAGGCACACAACACACCGTTTGCAATCCATCCTGGGAGTACCAAAATGTATCACGATCTTCGACATACATTTTGGTGGAGCAATATGAAAAGAGAGATCGCGGAGTTTATCTCGAGATGTTTAACTTGTCAACGTGTAAAAGCGGAGCATCAAGTACCAAAGGGTCCATTGCAACCACTTGAGATTCCGAAATGGAAGTGGGAACACATTACTATGGATTTTGTTACAGGTCTTCCCAAGGTTTCTCAAGGCATAGATGCGATTTGGGTTATTGTTGATAGATTAACCAAGTCCGCTCATTTCTTGCCGATACGTGAGACTTATTCCCTTGAACGTCTTGCTAGTATGTACGTGAACGAGATTGTGAGATTGCATGGCATGCCAGTATCCATAGTTTCGGATCGTGACCCAAGATTCACTTCACGATTTTGGGTTAGCTTGCAGAAAGCTATGGGCACGGATTTACGATTCAGTTCGGCATACCATCCTCAAACGGACGGACAATCAGAGAGGACTATTCAAACTCTTGAAGATCTATTAAGACTTTGTGTCCTAGATCTCAAAGGGAGTTGGGATAAGTACCTACCATTGGTGGAATTCTCCTACAACAACAGTTATCAGGCGAGCATAGGTGTGGCTCCATTCGAGGCGTTGTATGGAAGAAAATGTCGTTCTCCAGTATGCTGGGACGAGGTGGGTGAAGCAACATTGTTGGGACCAGAATTGGTACGCATTACTACAGAGAAGATCCAAACGATTCGACAACGTATACAAACGGCACAGGATCGACAAAAGAGTTATGCGGATCTTCATCGGAAGGACGTGGAATTTAATATTGGGGATCATGTATTGTTACGTGTTGCACCATGGAAGGGAGTTACAAGATTTGGGAAGAGAGGAAAGCTCAATCCAAGATTTGTTGGTCCATTTGAGATTCTTGAGCGAATAGGAAATGTGGCATATAGACTCGCATTACCTCCAAGCATGTCTCGTGTTCATAATGTTTTTCACATATCTATGCTTCGTAAATATGTTAAAGACCCGAACCACATTATTGAGTTAGAACCAGACGAGATAGCTGAAGATTTAACGTACGAGGAGGTACCTGTTAAGATCTTGGATAGGAAAGAGCATGTCCTACGCACGAAGGTTATACCACAAGTTAAGGTTTTGTGGAGAAACCATGCTATTGAAGAAATGACCTGGGAGTTGGAATCAGAAATGAAAGCGAGGTATCCTCACCTTTTTGAAACATCAGGTACGTACGTCAATTTCGAGGACGAAATTTCATAAGGAGGGGAGGTTGTAAGACCCCAACTTATTAATGAATAAAATCAAATTTTCTCTAAATATTATTGTGAATAATAAGGGGTTAATTTGATATAATACTTTGGTTATGGGTGAAATGTGCAAATTTTGCAAAATAAGCAAGTGGTTATAAAATATTTATTTTTGGTCGGTGAATATTCGGTTGGTCGTGGAATATTCTTGCTGTCGGGGAATATTCGTACGACGACGCAGCCTTGTGTGGGCCCCATAACGGAAAGCGATTGGATGAAGAAAACGACAAGTATAAGTTATTTATAAATAACGGCGTAGTTGTTACCGTTAATACTGTTGGAATACCCGGTGGTTAAAATACAGTAGCACACGGTATTGCACCAATTATTGATTCTTACGTAAGAAGGCACTACTCAATAATTGTTACAGTAGTTATTATTCAATATTTTATTTTATTGATTCAATAATTGCTGCGTTGATATTTTATATTATTGTTGTTTCAATAATTGTTGCTGCACAGTATTTTCATTTATCAGATCAATAATTCATATTATTTGAATAATATTATTAGATAACATTATTGGCAATGTCTAGAAAGTTCTGTCTAAGGAGAGGTTTGGTCATCTAATTGCGCGCCAGTAAGGAGAAATCCTTATTGGAAAGCCCCCTCTTTCCTGGGAACGGCCTGGTTGTCATAAATGTGATTCTGTAATATTATTTGTGAATAATTAATTATTGATTCATATGATAAGGAAATATTTATTTTATGTGGATATAAATGAGGGATATATTTTTGTGGTTAAAAATGAAGGAGTTAATGTTGAGGTTTTTATCAGTATTTTTGTCGGAATGGAGGTATTAAAAATCAGGGTTTTTGAGATATTTTGCGGGGGTTATAATTTTTAATCCGACCGTTGGATCGTGGTAATTTTTGGATATGTTATACATATATAAGTTGAGTATATGTCCACAAATTTTGAACCGTTAAAAATGAACGTATGATTTATTATGAATTTTAAGAGATGGCTGATTCGGAAATCAGGTTATAAATCATTTTGGTGGAAAATTCTAGAATTGGTGGGCCCCACTTGTGGTTGGTGAAGAAATGTGCTGAATTATATTTCAAATGTGGTGGGTGGGAATAGTAGCAGGTAAAGCCATCAGGTTGCAGGTCAAACCTACCAAAATTTTTCTATAAATAGAGGGCTAAGTTAGAATTGAAAATCACACCAGAAACAAGTTTTCTCTCTTTCTCTCTCTAGATTATTGAGTGTATTTTGTGAGTATTTAGATACTTTGAGAGTTTCTATTCATCAGAGCAAGTTTCTTTCAGCCTTATACCGGTATTCCGACCAGAAGTACTGATATTTTGAGGTAAGGGATATTATTTTCTTCTTAAATGATATTATTTTCTTCAATATCATTATGCTGAAATATTGATATGAGTTTTTATCAAATTTGGAACTTTTTGTGTCGGGGTTACTATTCACGTATACGGTACTATTCACGTATACGACACTATTCACGAATACGGCACTATTCACCAAAAATAAAATTTTTCCTTTTTGTCCAAGATGTCTATTATGGTTACTATCTTTGATTGTATCCATGTTTTGATCTTTATTTTTGAATTCTGCTTCACAATTGATTATTATGAAGTATTATTGATCTTGGATAAACTGTTATACGAATCCCTAATATTTGTCCTTCTGTCTCATTGGATTCGTTCTCTTTAAGATATTTTTCATCATCCTCAGTCCTAAATGATGATATTACTGAATATCTTTGGCCTGTAGTGCAAAGATGTATAATTACTTGATGAATATCTTTGGCCTGTAGTGCAAAGATGAACAGGTGTTGAGATGAACATGACCGACTGATGATACAAATGAATATCTTTGGCCTGTAGTGCAAAGATGAATATTTGGTTAAAGATGATTATTAATTGATGTTACAGGGATAAAATATTGATGATGGACTTTTAAATCTTAGAAGATAGTAGAATTCTTTCTCTACTTGACTCTTCTAATGGTTTGCTGTTTCCGCTGCAGTTGTTGATCTAAAACTTGTTGTCGATTATATTTTATCAGATTTTTCCCTGTTGAAGACTAACGATAATTTGTTGTATATTATCTTAGTCATAATATTCTTTACTGGGCTAGTTGAGCTCACCCTTTTTCCTTTTTGTTCCATTTTTCTTCTCAGGAGGTGAGAACATAGCAGGATCTAGTCGGGGTATGGAGTGATGGTTCTAGAAAGATGTTTTAGCAGTCCTCACTATTTCTGTAAAATAGTGTTTGAATAATTGTAATGAGGATTTATTTGAGTGTGGATATTGTCCAGAAGACAATATTTGTATTTAAACTCACAGTATGTGTTGTCGTATTTTGCACGACAATTGTATTATTGAAGTTATAGTTTGCTTTCTGTACCATGTATTTGGCGACTCAGAATGGGTGTTGTATACCTATTTTGGGGGCGTCACATAGAATCTTTGGGAAATGCTCAAGGAAACCTTCGTACATGGGAGGCCACGCGTCTAGGTTATGATTGATATCATATGGCCACAGAATTATCCTTGGTTGACCCAATAGACCCCAAAGAAAAACGAGAAGATTACTATCATATTCTTCCCAATGGTGAGTCTTCTCTTGACTTATCATTATCTCCGCTGTCTCTAATTGAGAATTATACTTCAAACAAACACCAAGATTATATAGGTAGTGCCCATAGATATACTCAGCAAGTGGATGAGCACAACCCTGTCTTATGATGACACGAGGTTGTATGTCATTAGACATCTTGTATGATAGTGACAAAACACCCTTCTAATGTTGAGTTCTCCTCACCCTATTTTTTTCACCAAATATAACTACTAAATGATGACCACCGTTCTATTCCCTTGTTACCCCCGCTCGACCCAGCTACACTCTTATTACCTGAAAGGAATTATGAAGCAAAAGGGTGAGCACAACTAGCTCAGTAAAGAATATCATGACTAAAGATAATTCAATTATCAATAGCCTTCATCAACAATAAATCAGAGATTTAGAACATATGGTAAATGATAAAAATTTCAACCATAGTTGCAGCGGAACGAGCAATCCATTAGAAGAGTCAAATAGACTATAAAGTCTATTATCTTCTCCATGTTAAAAATCCACCAACAATGTTTTATCCCTGTAACATCAATCAACAGTTCCTTTCCACAATCATATGAATAACTCATAATCATAATTGTGATTCTAAATTTTTCTTCGCACTCAGGACGAAGAATATTTTCATCACCTGTCTTTACCTGAAACATCAAAGATCATGGTTATACCAAATCACAGTTCCTGTTCATAATCATACTAATAAATCCATCTTTGCACTACGACCAAAGATATTCAACAACAGTTCATCTTTGCACTACAGGCCAAAGATATTCATCAACAGACCATCTTTGCACTACAGGCCAAAGATATTCAACAACAGTTCATCTTTGCACTACATGCCAAAGATATTCATCAATAATTCATCTTTGCACTACAGGCCAAAGATATTCCTCAACAGTTCATATTTGCACTACAGGTCAAATATATTCATCAACAGTTCATATTTGCACTACAGACCAAATATATTAATATCTCAAAGAAATATATAATCATTTCAGAATTTATATAAACAATAATTATAACCATGTTGATCATTTCACCTTTGCACTTAAGCTAAAGATATTTAATTATAAATTCAATGGTCATGATCATACCAGTCAACAATTCAACTTTGCACTACTGGCCAAAGAGAACCCATTGTCATGATCATACCAATAATTTACCCATCTTTACACTCAAGCGAAAGAGAATTTCAACATCAAGGTTATAAAAATATTATATATGATTATAAAAATAATATGATCAAAATATGGATTTAATTTCAAAAGCAATATTCATAAATCAACTATAATTTGGTTAGAAAAAAGAAACCAATTTTGTCGTGAATAGTAACTTATGAATGGTAACTCATGAATAGTAACCCCGACACAAAAAGGTAGAAATTCTACAATAAAATTCATACCAATATTTTGGTATAATGATATTGAAAGAATAACATTTCTTAAGCTTATAAACAATTTATTCAAATTGTTTACACTTTACTAAATAATGCATTTAATCATTCTAAAATACCAAACTCATAAGATTTTATCACCAATAATCAAAACCTTCATCAAAAATCTGCATATACCTCATATAGAATTCTCAAGCCATAAAATCCTATTTTTCAATTTTTTTACTTCACATAACATATTTAATTCATTTACTCACAACTAGACCATTTTCATGAAAAATACCAAATCAGTTCCAAAAATATTTCTTTTCTGAGATTTAGCATAATATAGTCCCATAGTGAACATATACTTTTCTCAGAATTTTTAAAAGTCATTTACTATTTTTCATATGGCCAAAACAGCCGAATATTTAGACATTTATCAAAAATTATACTTTTATCCAAAAATTCTGAAATTTACAGAGTATACTTCTATCATATACATGTACTCCCAATAAAAATTTCATCAATTTTGGAGTTAACCACAAGGAATTATAAGCGATTACTTTTAAAATAGTCTTTTCTCATAAAATTCATAACTCTCAATCTATACATCCAAAAATCACCATTTTTGGACACAATCAAGAAAACTCATCAAAATATCATTTCAAATTTTTCCAGAATTTTTGAAGGTCAGAAAAATTACGAAACTGGAAAATATAACAACCCTTAAAATCCCTTACTATCCCTTACTATCCCTTACAATCCCTTACAATCCCTTACCTCAAAAGAGCAGTACTTCTGATCGGTATACAAAGTCGAAGGAAACTTGCACTGAATAACAACTCTCAAAGTATCTAAATACTCACAAAATATGCTTCATAATATAGAGAGAGAAAGAGAGAAAGCTTATGTTTTTGGTGTGATTTTCAATTCTAACTTAGCCCTCTATTTATAGGAAAATTTTAGTAGGTTTGACCTGCAACCTGATGGCTTTACCTGCTACTATTCCCACCCACCACATTTGAAATATAATTCAACACATTTCTTCACCAACCACAAGTGGGGCCCACCAATTCTAGAATTTTTCACCAAAATGATAAACTCTAAAAATTCAACAATTTCTGAACCAGTCATCTCGTAAAATTCATAATAAATCATACGTTCATTTTTAACGGTTCAAAATTTGTGGACATATACTCAACTTATATATGTATAACATATCCAAATATTACCACGATCCAACGGTTGGATTAAAAATTATAACCCTTGCAAAATATCTCAAAAACCCTAATTTTTAATACCTCCATTCCGACAAAAATACTGATAAAAACCTCAATATTAACTCCTTCATTTTTAACCACAAAAATATATCCCTCATTTATATCCACATAAAATAAATATTTCCTTATCATATGAATCAATAATTAATTATTCACAAATAATATTACAGAATCACATTTATGACAACCAGGCCGTTCCTAGGAAAGAGGGGGCTTTCCAATAAGAATTTCTCCTTACTGGCGCGCAATTAAATGACCAAACCTCTCCTTAGACAGAACTTTCTAGACATTGTCAATAATGCTATCTAATAATATTATTTAAATAATATGAATTATTGATCTGATAATGGAAAATACTGTGCAGCAACAATTACTGAAACAACAATAATATAAAATATCAATGCAACAATTATTGAATCAATAATAAAATATTGAACAGTAATTACTGTAACAATTATTGAGTAGTGCCTTCTTACGTAAGAATCAATAATTTTAAAAATACTGTGCAGCAACAATTATTGAAACAATAATAATATAAAATATCAATGCAGCAATTATTGAATCAATAATAAAATATTGAACTGTAATTACTGTAACAATTATTGAGTAGTGCCTTCTTACGTAAGAATCAATAATTTCAAAAATACTGTGCAATACCGTGTGCTACTGTGCAATAACGCGTATTACTGTATTTTAACCACCGGGTATTCCAACAGTGTTAACGGTAACAACTACGCCGTTATTTGTAAAAACTCAAATTTGTCGTTTTCTTAACCCGACAGTTATTCGTTATGGGGCCCACAAATGGCTGCGCCGTCGTACGAATATTCCCCGACAGAAAGAATATTCCACGACCAAACGAATATTCCCCGACAACAATGATTATTTTATAACCACTTGCTTATTTTAAAAAAATTCACATTTCACCCATAACTTTAAACTTTTATCAATTTAACCATTTACTGAATAGTAATTATAAGAAAAATTGAATACTTTTATTTCATAAAATTCGGGGTCTTACAGCTACGCTTTTGTTTTATTGTATAATTAGGTTGGTATTTAAATTTTGTACCATTTATTTGGCGACTCAGAATGTGTGATGTATACCTATTTTGGGGGCGTCACACACACACACACACACACACACACACACACACACACACACATATATATATATATATATATCATCTATTTATCAAATAAAAAGTCAGTACTTAGATACCGAGACTAAGAAGATATTCCTCTTAAGTGAGGTAATTGGCCATAAGATCTCAAAGTCCTAAGTGGCCTTTTATTGATATTATTTATATAAATATCTTAAAGTAGATCTACTTGATAGTTCAACACAAACCTGAGATATTCCTCTAATAGAGTGAATCATCTGAACCGGATTTGAAAATCTAAATGATCTATCAAAAATATTTATATAAATATCAATTGTGAAACTATAAATTGGATAGTACTTAGACACCGAGACTACGGAGATATTCCTCTTAAGTGAGGGAATTGGTCGTGCGATCTCAAAGTTCTAAGTGGTTTTATTTATAATCATTCACATAATAGATAAATATTATTATATATTATATGAGTCAAAGAAATATATTTCTTATATCAAGTATTTTTTAACTGATTTATTTATTATACTTGATATCTTCCATCACAAGTATATGATCATAAATTCATTTATTCATAAAATACTTGTTGAATAATATAAAAGTTATTTAAACTTTTATATCACAAACTTAAGTTAACTTATCTACTTACTCAAAAACATTTTCACTCTAAATATAAAAGTTATTTAAACTTTTATATCTGAACTTAAATTTATATTTGTTTATTCCATAAAAACACACTCTTTATTATAAAGAATAAATATTCTTTATAAATTTGCATTGAACTATATATCTGCTTATACAGAATTATTTTTGAGCTAAAATAAAATTGATCTATTTGCTTAATCAAGAACCATATTTACATAAGTATCACTACAAGAAAATGCTCTAACAGCGACCAATCTTATCAGCGACCGCTTTTTTTGGTCGCAGATAGGATTTTTAGCGACCACCTTTAGCGACCGCACTTGAATTTAGTCGCTAGTTTATGTTAGCGACCGATATCGGTCGCTATTCGGTCGCAGACTCATTTTTGCCTCCAAAAAATTGGCTGGAAATGTTGGCGCGCTGCTTATTTGCCACCAATAAGTAACAGCGACCGCATTCGGTCGCGAATACTTCCACATCATTAAAAATCAGCGACCGCATGCGGTCGCTGATAGCGGTCGCAAATGTATTTCAATAAACCAGTATCAGTTCGTCACTGTCGACCAGAACAGAAGAAAAAAAGAGGGAGAAGAGGCAGAAGGGGGAGAAAAGAAGAGGGAGAAGAGGGGAAAACCGCTGCCAAGGTGCACCACTACCTCAGCCGCCGCCGACGCCACCGAGAAGGGGGAGAAAAGAAGAGGGAGAAGAGGGGAAAACCGCTGCCGCCACCCACCACTACCTCAGTCGCCGCCGGCGCCACCGTTACCTACAAATCTTTTGAAAGGTATGTTCAATTGTATTAACCTAGTTCGTTAGCTTGTAAATACTAGTGTTTGATTTAATGATATGTTAGAAGTACTTGGACAGTGATGACTGACATTGAGGAGGGGGGCTGGATTTGATAGATTGTCGTGGATATACTAGTAAAATCTCGTGTATTGTGAAAGATGCAATCAACTGTGACCATGTCTGTGTTGGTCTTGCTTCTTCTTTACATATGCATGTATATATTTATATGCATTGTTCATTGTGATGTAGGGACCCCTTTCATTTATGTTCTCTATATAGGAATGTTCTCTATATCCTTAACTATATCATTTATAGTTGTTGTAGTTAACTATTTTGCAGTCATGTTTATGTACCTTTCACTTATGGTAATCGTAGTTAACTATTTCATACAATTAATTGTCATTCATAATTTCATACTAACATCCTAATTTTTTTTATTTATAGATGTCTTCTGAACCTGTTGCACGAAAGCGCGGGTTGGGTCGGGGCCCTAATCATGTGCCGAAGGCCCCGGCTAATCCGGATGATCGCATTCTTATACAGATCCGTCCTCCTCCAGAAAGCACGTAAGTTAAACATCGTGTATATATAAGGGTTTAATATTTCCATTGTTATAAATATATTTTAATGTAAATTATTGTATATTGTAGTGATTTTCAAGATAGTAAAATTGTGAAGTGCATTTCACAATTATGCTTACAGAACTGGCCTACGCCAGTGATTACATGGGCGAGCACACCTCTCGCCCATAAGGATGCAGTTTGGGCTGAATTTCAGGTATATTTATTTAATCACTCTGATAGATAATACATAGTTAATCAACTAATAGTTTAGTAATGTTGGATTATGGTATTATAGTAGTTTTAATATTATTATTGTTGTTTTATTTGCAGAAGCGGTATAGATGGGACGACGCACATGCATCAGTTATTCAGGCACTGTTCTGGCAGAAGTGCGCCGTCCGGACTAAAGATAATCTAAACAAAGAACGACAGAAAGCCCTGCACAATGCTGAGATTGACCATCCAGGACAGGGTGAGCAGTATATGCATGAGCATTGCCCCTGGTGGTGCGCACATCCCATATGGGTGCAGATGTGTGAGCAGTGGAGAGCTGAGAGCTGGGTCAAGAGACGTAAGACTGCCGCCTCGAACAGATCCTCAGGTGTATCTGAAGGCGAAAAGGCAAAAGGCACGTACAAGGGCGGCAGTATATCTCAGCTGCAACATATTGCTGCTAGGGTACGTATGTATAACAAGCTTATTGGCTTAGTTATTTGTCTTTATGTTTACAGTCATGTTTTGTAGCTAAAATATCATATGTTTACATATTAATATGAGAACATGAACTGTAGGAGTCTGAGTCTCAAGGTCAACCTATCAATTGGTTAGATGTGTATGTGGCCACCCGTGATGGTCTGCCTGATGCTGTTCAGATAGCGGTAATAAGTTAACTTTAAATATATTATAGTCATGTTTTTTAGCATTTCGTATTTATTTTTAACTATTTATTTGTTGACCTTCTGACATGACACTTATAAGGGCTTAATGAACGAGCGCTATCCTGAAGGCACCCCGCGTCCGGCGATTGATCAAGAATTGTGGGAGAGGGCGTCCGTCGTGAAGAAAAATTATGTTAAAGGTCAAGGACAAAGACGACGCCCGACCATCAGTGGCACAGGCAGCTCTGCTACCCAGTCTACACAGTCTACACAGTCATCAGGTCATCCAGCCTATCATACTCCTGCTGACTGTGTGAGAGCGATCTGTCAAAATCGTGATCTTCTTCTTATACTGGGCGGGCATCTGCATTCTCTGAATCCTGATGACTTGGCAAAGGCAGTGGCGGAAGCAGCAGCATCACAGCATCAGGGTGGCGACCAGGTACTTTTAATGTTTCATTACGTACATTGTCTATTATTTAGCTTTCCCCAAGTCATAGCAGTATCAACACATGTAACATATATGTTTTATTCTTTTGTTAATTACAGGGTACTAATTTGAATGATCCATGAAGAGCTAGACCAGTCATGCATGTTAGATTTGTAAAGCCTTGTTAGACTTGTTTTTTAGATTTTTAAAGCCTTGTAATCTTTTAAACTACTTATCTTTGGACTGTATTGGTTTACGATTCTATTATATGGATGTTTACGATTGTATTGTGTTGTGTTGATTTAGATTCATTCTTTGGACTGTATGTATGGATGGATGTTTATCATATAGTAGTTATCATGGATGGATGCTTATATATACTGCTGTGTGTTGGGATAAAAAGCAGGTACAAAGCAGGTTATTTTTGGGAAATCAATAAAACAGGAAAAATATTTAAAAAAAAAAACAAAGTCAGCGACCGCGTGCGGTCGCTGATACAGTATTAGCGACCCAGTAAGGTTCGTCTACTTCAGCGACCGCATGCGGTCGCTATTACCAGTCGCTGACACGTGTACCACATCACGTCTAACGCATGACTCAGCATGAGTCAGAATAGCGACAGCTGAGGTCGCTGATTGCGGTCGCTAATAATGCGGTCGCTATTGTTGGTCGCTGATGTCTTTTTAGCGACAAGATTTTCTGCGACTACTATTAGCGACTGCATCCGGTCGCTGATACCCATCTGCGACTATATGCGGTCGCAGATGTGCGGTCGCTGATAAGCCTTTTTGTTGTAGTGTATAAAAGTTATATAAACTTTTATAACCGAGCATAAATTTACATCTGCTTCCACATAAGCACATTTCACATATATAAAGGTTATTAAACTTTTATATAAATACTTGATCTTTAATTACTATTTACTTATTTAAGAAACATTATATATAAAAGTTATTTAAACTTTTATACATATCTGTACTAAATTTTATCTACTTAATTCAGAAGCATATTCATTTAAATCTTTTTGTAAAAAGGAAAAAAAATGTAGAGTTAGTTTATTTTATGTACATGTGAGAAAGACGAGTAATTTTTCGACCAAGACCAGAGTCTTAGAGAGGTTGGCTGGGAGTTGGGTCTCTAGTGTACTTGTGAGATGAGGAATAGGCTGTTGTTTCAAGATCAGATCATAGAATAGAAATGAACTCAAAATAAAAGTAAAAGTAATCTTGAGGAGGGAGTTAAGAGCTTGCTGTCCAAGATAGATTAGTTAAGAGTAGTTAGAAGTTTTTCTATAAAACTTTTTAAAGGCTTCTCCGCCTGTTGAATGAGTTTTTATTACAGGAAGTAATAAGAACTTAAGTCCTAGAGAGGAGCTTGAGATTGGACGTAGCAACATACCCGGGATGTATGTTGTGAACTAGACAAATCTCTGTGCATTGTGTGATTGAATTTCTATAGTCTTACATATTAGTTTCTAAAACTATAAATTAATTATCTAAAAATTCAAAGAGGCCTAAGATAATTTTTTAATATGTAACAATCTATTCAACCCCTTCTAGATTATTATTGGACTTTCACAGGCCTTGGCCGACTTTGTGGTGGAGTGTTCTTTCTATGAACCCAACTTTTTGGATCAGACATAAGCGGTGGTAGGTTCGGTCTTGGATGTTCAACTTGTTCAGACTTCATGGGTATTGTATGTAGATGGGTCGACAACTTCAGATGTCAGCGAAGCAGGAGTAATTCTGACTAGTCCCAAAGGTTTTAAGGTACACCAAGCTATTTGCTTCGGGTTTAAAGCAACAACTAATGAAGCAGAATATGAGACGATTTTAGTTGGTTTACGATTGGTAAAAATTTATAAAGTACAAAGGTTGGTGATCTTTAGTGACTCGCAGTTGGTGGTCAAGCAAATTTTAAAGGAAATTTGAGTCCCGATGGGCAAGGATGACGAATTACCTAGCCGAAGTCCGAAACCGACTGTACTACTTCATTTTTTATACTTTTTAGGGATTCGATCGATCGAACAACACATTTGTTGATGCTTTAGCCAGGCTAGCTATGACGGATGCAAGTTCTTTTAGTGGGTTAGTCTATTTGGAGGTTCTTGATGTTCCGAGCATTTAGAGGTCCGAAATATTGGTAGTAGAACGATCGGATTGTTAGCTTACGCCTTACTTAGATTATCTGGTAGATGACGTGTTACGTTCGGATCAAATTCTAGCAAAGAAAATAAAGTACAGGAGTTCAAACTTCGTACTTATCGATGGGGATTTGTATCGACGAGCATTTTCTTCCCCTTTGCTGAAGTATTTGGTTCCATCCGAAGCTGAGTACGCCATTCGGGAAGTTCATGAAGGCATTTGCAGTGATCATATAGGAGCTAAGGCGTTAGCATATAAGATACTTTGATAGGGTTACTACTGGCCAACAATCTTCTGGGAGGCGAATAAATAGGGTTAAATACACTTTTCCCCACTCTACTAGACATCGGTTTACAAATGCATCACTGAAGTGAATTTTTTTACAATCGAGTCATTGAACTACAAATTATTTTCAAATCGTTACAAAATTCGTTAAATGAGTTGACTTTTAACAGAATATCCATATCAGCTTTTAAATTAACATCCATGTCAGCTGATTCATGTGCTATCATCCTAGCTATTGCCACATTAGAAATTAAATTACAAATTAAAAGAAAACTTAAAAAAGAAATCAAAACAAATCAAAAGATTAAGAAAACCAAATCAGATCAATCCCTAAATTTCTCTCTCCAAATTTAAATCCCATTTCATTTCTCTCTCTAGATTTGTGAAAGCATATATTGTTTTGAAGAAAGAGAAAATTGATTGGAAAAGGGTGGAGGATTTTATATTCATAATTCAGATTTCGCCATTGAAGGATGTAGAGAATACAGAGGACACTCCACATCTTCTTTTATTTCCATTCTTCCTAACGCTATGGAATTGGAGATCGAAGAACAATAGTTCTCAAGGCTAGAGTTCAAAATTTCTATTATTTTCCTTCTCATAGATCTGATTTAGGCCATTGATTTGACTCGTTTTCTTTTTATTTTTTGAGTTGACTCGATTTAGGCCATTCCTTCTCACAGATCTTTCATTACCATTCTTCCTGATTTGATTTAGGGAGAGATGAGTGAGATAGAAGAAGGTGCGGTTGTAGTGGTGGTGAGACTGTAGCTTTGCATATGTGACGACAATGTTGAGCATTGATTTTGGTGGTTCGGTGGTCAGGTCGTGATTTCGATGGTGGTGGTTTGGTGGCTCAGTCGATGAAGAAGAAGGAGAAGAAGAAGATGAACATTAATAATAGTAATAATAATAATAATCCCTCCATTTCAAAATATTAAATAATTTCATATTTTTAAAGTGAAATTAAAATATTTAAAAATTAAAAATATATGAATTCATTAATTTATATAAATAAATTTGTAAAAATTATTAATTAATTAATTAATTTTATTATTAATTTATTTTTTATGTATATTAATTTGATTTATATTTTGTTTAACTATTTGTTATAGAATTGAGTATAATTTAATTTAATTAGTTATCCAACTCAATTTCTCTCTTATTGTTAATATTGCCACGTCCCTTTTCTGTTAAATGGTTAACAGACATAGACGACAAAGTCACTTTTTGTAAATAATGTATAGGTCAATGAGTTGACTATAAAAAAATTCAGTTCAGTGATACATTTTTAAACCGAGTTCTAGTAGAGTGGGAAAATGTATTTAACCAAGCTAGTGGTTTAGTCATTTGTAATTAATTATTAGGTACTCATTGTTTGGTATGAATGTGGGATATTCATATACTCGTGCTATTTACTAAATTCAACGGTGCTTAAATCGAAAAGTCTCATTTTCCTAAGAAATTATCTCCTTTGTATTAATACTTTTCAATTTTCCATAAATGGGTAGTGATAGAATTTTAAATTTTTAATTGTTAAATAATAGTATTAAATGACTTTCTTAATCTATGTGCAAAAATCTTAAACGACAATCTTTCAAGAATGAAGGTAGTAGTATGTTATTTATTAAATTCAATGGTGCTTAAATCGAAAAGTCTATGCAAATACTATAGTATTTTGGTCCACCAGATTTTGATACTTGAATGTTCTGAATTTAATGTTAATTTTCTACTACCAATATAATCATCTGACTTAGATCAGGAACTACCCAAGATAACTCATTCTCATCCGAGTTCACCTACTATTGATCTGGAATCAACTTAATTACAATTGCGGTAGACAAATAGTCATAGGAAGGTTAACCTATCGAGTTAACTCATTATTATTTTTAATTAATTATGACCTGACTTATAAGAGAATCGCATGTCAGGTTATATATAAGGTATTACCTCTGTTCTTAAAAGATTGTCATTTAAGATTTTTGCACATTGATTAAGAAAGTATCATTTACCAAATAAAATTTATTTGAAATTTTATCACTACCCCGTTATGGGAAGTTGAAAACTATTAATACAAGGGAGATAATTTCTTGGTACAATGAGAGAAGGTAGGAGTAATATAAGAAAGTAAATACTCCCTCCATCCTTTTATATCTGACGTTTTAAAGTGCTTTTTTTTCTAAAATATTTGACGTTCTATAATACCAAAAATATTTTGCCAATTTATTTTTTTCCCTACCATTCCTTCTCTACCACCATTAACGACTATTTTCTCTCTTTTCAAAAGATAGCAAGCTTTAATCACAACTTTTCTCCGTCTCATTTTACCTCTCCCTCTCCCTCTCTCTCAAACACACACACACAATTCAAATAGTAATGGTGGAACTCTCAAGCCCTAACAATGGCGGAGAACCTCTCGAAGCTCACCGTCTCAGCGAAGATATGGACATCACCTGTTCTACTCCTTACGTCAGCGCCCCTTCCAGTCCTTACCGCGGTTCCTCCGGTTACTTCTTCCGTGCTCCGGCGAGTCCGATTCACTACTACAGATCCGGCCGATCCGGCCGATGAAGCTCATACCATTAAAAATGTAAAACTTGCCTGTAGTAGTAAACCAAGCAAACCTTGCGTGTGCTCCTCCTCCTCCTCTTCCTACTCTTCCTCCTCCACCTCCTCTATTTTTTGCCTAAAGGACTTGTACTCCATTGAAGTAGCTCTGCTAGTTTTTGAAAGAGGTGCAAAAAATGTATGCCGAAACTGGGCTTCTTTTCCCTTATTATCAGAATTTCTCACTACAAGTTCTGCCGCTTGACAAGTTTTGGGACTGTAAAAAAACTAGTGATTCAATGGTAATTTCATTCTTTCTGTCTATCATCTTCATACCTTTTTCATCTTTAATCTTGGTTTATTGCCATTTTCTTATCAGAATTTCTTACTACAAGTTCCGTCGCTTGACGACTTTTGGGACTCTAAAAAAACTAGTGATTCAATGGTAATTTCATTCTTTCTGTCTATCATCTCCATACCTTTCTCATCTTTAATTTTGGTTTATGGCCGATCCGCCCGATTCACTACTACAGGCAAGGTTTCCTTGGTTGCCTAGGATTTAGGAGAGAAAGTGTGAAAAAGTCTGGTGTTAATGGAGAATTAAGTCTGGTGTTAATGGAGAATTAAATGAGATTAAATTATTAATTAAGAGTAAAATAGTAAAATTGTATCTATTCTTAATCTATGTGAAAATCTCTAGAATGTCAGATATAATGGGATAGAAGGAGTAATTTATTTTCCTCGAAAGTTATAAACGACAAATATTTTGAAATAAATTTTTTCTTCTAAAACGATAATATTTTAAGAACGGAGGGAGTATTGATCAGTGGTAGGATTTTATAGAAGCATTATTAGTTACTCCCTCCATCCCATAATAATTGTCGATTTAGGTTGATGCACATGGATTAAGAAAGTCATTTAGTGCTATCATTTATTAATTAAAATTGGTGTGAAATTTCATCACTACCCCTTTATGGGAAGTTGAAAACTATTAATACAAGGAAAAAATTTCTTGGGACAATGAGAGAAGGTAGGGGTGATATAGGAAAGTAAATAATTGTTTCTCCTAGAAAGTTGTAAACGACGAATAAATTGAGAAAATTTTTTTTTTCTAAAACGACAGTTATTACGGAATGGAGGTAGTATAATCATTGATCACTGATCCATTTACTTTTCATATTTAACTTTAACTCCTATGTAAAAGTTCTTTATTGTACCATTGTACACTTCATGATATGTAATAACATTATCTTCTAGCATTCACATGATATTAAAAGTCATGGTTTTCTAGATATTTTTTTCTTCATCTTAAAAAAAGTTACTTCATCGTGAACATTATCGACATTGTTTATCGTGAACAGTGTCTGACACCGTTCCTCTCGAATTTCTTGTTCATTAATGCAAGTTCAGGTTCCAATTTTTGTTGGCTCACCGTGAATAGTACCAACACTGTTCATTTGAACAATGTCTGACACTGTTCCTTTCGGGTTTCTGGTTCATTAATGCAAGTACATGTTATAATATTTTATACTCTACTGAAATACTCTTTCCGTTCCTTAATATAAGTCGTTTTAGAGAAATATTTTTATTCCTTAATATAAGTCGTTTGAGAATTTCAAGTAAGTATTAATTGTTTAGTTTTCAATATACCCCAAGTATTAAATGTAACTTTGGTTCTCTCATTATTTTCTGTCCAATAAATAACAATCTCTTATTCCACTATAAGGATAATATATACAATTGATATTATAGTTAATGCTATACAATCATTACCTTAATAATTGTGCACAACCCTAAAACGACCTGTATTAAGGAACGAATGGAGTATATTTTTGAGTTGTTTCTTTACTTTTGAGCAGAATGAAAATAATTTGTTCATGTTTGGTTACATAATTTTTTTTGACTCACTTTGGGTATGGTTTGATGGATCTATGACGGGTCGATTGTTTTTGTCGTACATATAGTTGTTACCATTGTTTTGTATTTTTTTTGTTCCAACTGTGATTGAGTTTTTATTGGGTGAAAATGTTTAGACAAATTTACTATAATCAAGATGTCTGGCGTCTCCGATATTGTTGCGCGCCAAATGTCAGATGCTTTTGATTCCAGGCAGTCCATAGGAGTTACAAAGGTGTTTTCCATCTCGAATAAGAATTGGAGAGAGTCTATAATTATCAGCAGTGACGAAAGATTGTGCATTTGGCCTTACTTAGTAGAGAGCATGGTGATCATTTAATGAAAGCAGATACTTTCAATGAGGCTTGAAAGATAGTTAATGCCATGATTTTATATTAGTTGCTTAATTCTATAGATAGTAAGATTGTTGATTTAATTACTCATATTAAAACAATAAAAGAAATATGAGAATATTTAGAGGTTTTGTACTCGGGCCAAAATAATCTTTGAGATTAATTGTGATGGGAATCCACTCATATAATTTTTGAAAGACTATACAATGATATATGAGGAGTTGAATTCATTGCTCCGTATTATCACCGATGTTAAAAAAATGCAAGAACAAAGAGAACAATTAGTTGTGACACGATTTTTTGTTACTCTTCATTTGGAATTTGAGACTAACTGCTCCCATGTTCATAGTAGCTCGACAGTGCCATCTTTTACTGATACTTTTGCTCGTGTTTTATGTGTCTTCTTTGAAGCTCTTAATATAGTTGATTCATTTGAAAAATGTTCACTTGTTGTTTCCTGGCAATTTTTTGGAGTTTGTGGAGGTGGCCGAGGTAGTGGAGATAACTTTGGAGGTAGGAGTAGCCAGATTAGTGGCCGAGGTCAAATTTCTATTGGCGGTTAATAACTACCAACGGCCAACAAGTAGGACGTCTCAACCAAAGGTGGCAGGGGTATTCGAATTGGACGCTGTGACAACATTGTCAGCAAAGGTAACAACTCAGGTTTCTATTTTGAAGAAGAAAATCGACGCATTGGGCGTGCAGAATGTCCAGAAAGTGGAAGTGGTATGCGAGTTATGTGTGGGGGCCCATCCATTGGAACAATGTGCTATTAACACCAAATCAGTGCAGGTCGTGGGGAATTCAAGTAGGCAGCTGTGACGCCCCCAAATTCGGACCGCCACTTGGTCACTCGAATTCGGTTCATCACATTCTCATGGTAATACCATAATAACTAAAATCACACATTCACAACGGAAGATCTAATTTAGAATAATATACAATGATTTATTATAATTATTCCCTCAAGTCTCGCAACCTACAGTACTTAATAGATTATATAATAATATCTAATAAAGACTTATTACATAATCCTACTTAAGCTTAAACATAGTCTGAAAACAGTCTTAATACAACATAATAATCTTAAACATAAAGGAACAAGCTAGTCGGTAGCCTTGCCCTTGCCCTTGTCTTTCCCATAGACACTTCCCTGTTCCGCTTTAACTAAAAGGTTTTAAATAAGCAAGGATGAGCACAAATTGCCCAGCAAGTAATATACAACAAGGGTAAAGAGTTTTATAACACGAGTTTGAAATATCGAAGTATCATTTCTAAGATAGTTCAAGGTTTTAGAAAAATATCACGAATAATGAATATCAATAATTCTTGAATTAAATCCTTGGAATAAGGACGATAATTCAATATAAATCAACAGATATATATGAATTCAAAGGCTATCAATGTATCCAACTGGATAAATAATTTATACTGAGCAGTCATTAAGTACAATTGAACATCTACTAGAATTACCAATATTAAACTGATAACCTAAAAGAATCAAGTACTATAGATGATAAGTCTACAATACTCTAAGTTATGCATAACTACATAGTAATATTCACGCGTGTGTTGGGGCTTCCAACAATAAACACTCCCCTTACCATAAGGGTTGTTCAACTCAGTTTTCAAGATTTCCGCACCAGTTAATTGGTTTGGATAGTTTTATAAACATACATATAGTCTAGCCGAATCAAATGGCATAGACACTGTCATAATATTCAAGAACAATACCAAGTTCAACATGAATAATAGTTTTCTCAAGAGTTAACATACTAGCTCAATTAAACGAGAAAGTAATACAACTTGCATTCAAAGAGATAAGGTTTGCTTACAATATTTGTTGAATAAAGTAATGCAAGGGTTTAGGATACTTGCACAATGTAAAGGAAAGTTCAGATACTTGCCTTAAGCGTAGTTTATCCACGTTAATAAATCAACACTTTCGATTCGTATTTATAGTGTATTATAAGTACAAGGTGTTCATTAGCAAACACATTATTTAATCAAGCTCGACATGATTCAAGTATGCACTTATGGTACAAAATCAGCTTATATGTTTATCACGAAATCAAGTATCTAGTTACTTTATAAGAAAATTTATAAAGCTCAAGGTTAAGACCTTTTTACCCATGGACTTCCATTATCTAAGGCAATCACTATCTTATTACTTAATCATCACATATATACACGTATCAGTAGGGTTTAAACCATTTTTAGCAATATAGGCATCATACAAGTTAACAGTCCAAAATCAGATTGCATGATCTCATATTTCAGACTGGCGCAGCTGCGCCATGGCTAAGCCTAGGGCCGGCGCAGCTGTGTAGCCCTCTAGCCAAGCCAAGACTCAGTTGTTGCCTTGAGGTTTCTGTCCGGATTGAGCACATCATTCACACATAATATATTTTGTCATATTAAAGGTCTTTTCATGTTCCTCAAGTCAATCTAGGTTTCCCCCTTTCATAATATAATTCTAAATTAAACATTTCCACAAGTTAAGGCCATTCAAGGTCATAAAACCACAAAGTCTATCACGCTTACGTTCTAAACATACAAGGTAGTTATAAAACTCATATTTGGCATGCTATTGAGTATTCATATCACATATGTGTAATTAGCATCGTTTTCGTTTGAAAATATGCTTTATATAGTCTCAACTTGATTTCACAACTCCTAACATAGTAGGTATTTATGTATGATACATTAGCAAGTCTAAAAGTACAATCAAACATGCTCATAAAAGTCAGATTCTAAAAGTAGCATGTTAACATTCATATTCAAAGTTCGTATTTTCATTAGTAAGGCTTACTAATAAGTCCAACATGTTCATGCTTCCTTACGAATCACATAAACACAAGTTAATGGTTTATTCATGCATTTCTAAACCATACCTACATGCTTGCAAAGTCAGTATATAACTATGGCATACATACATATCAAGTTCATTTCCAAAGTTCTAATTTCGATCCAAACTATATGCTTTTGATCATCATGTATGCTAACCTAGTAAAACATGCTCACATTAGGTTAATATACTTATACATACATGTTACACATGCTTGCATGTTGGCTTAAGCCATAATAATTGATCACACTTAGCAGATTTTTTTAACAGAAAGCAGAAACTAAAAACAGAGACCGGCGCAGCGCAACTCCACCTAATTTAGAATTTGATAATTCAAGCTTGGAATTTTGATAGAAACTGAAAATAAAGAACAAGAAGAATCTTATACCTTTGCAATTAGCTTGCTAATTCGCACTCCTTCTGTTGATATGTATACAATCACTCACTCTATCTATGCTTTCAATCCCACACCTTAGCAATTCTCAGCAATGGAAATTAGAAGGAGATGGGTTGCATTTATAGAGAAACAAAAACACAGACAATGCATATACATCAAATTAAACCAATAGATTGAAGGATTGCATGAAGGTTATCAAAGAGTTGTTAGATGGTAGTTGAAAATCATCATAATCACCACTCCCCCCATAATCATCAGCTAGAAAATCTTGGAAGAAGAAAAAGAAAATAGGCCTTAGCCTTTTTGTGATTCACGTGACTAAGAAATGAGGAGTAAATGGGACACTAAATTTGGGACAAGCCAATTAACTCAGCATTCTTGCAACACTTATACCAATTCCTACTCTTAGGTTATATTTTATACACATAGCAACCATACATTAGTTATAACTTAATGTCACAATATGATTTACATAATTAATATTTTAAGGTAGTAGATGTTATGCAACATACATATAATCCATTTACATTTTATTTTAATGTATACCTACATACATATTGTCACATAAATATTTCATAATGTATTTATAACATATAGTTCCAATATGCTTAAGCACATTGCTTCATACAATATAGTTTAATAAGACTTAATATAGGGTTGTTATATATAGTCACATAAATATCACACTACACTATATAATATAGTTGTATTTTATATTTTTAATTATTGTTCACATGCACATATCAGTCAATATAATCTTATTATGTTAATAACTTACTTATTTGTTTTATGTCAAATAAATAAATTATTCACTTCCTTGATTAATTAACATCAATATTAATTAATCCATTCCTCATTGATTAATGTAATTATGGATCTCTATAACCATTAATTGTCTATATAATTCTTATTATATTTATAGACATATTGCTAACAATAATAATCACGCATCATTAATTAATTACCATTATCAATTAATCAATATTCTATAATAACCATTAACAATTAATATTAATTAATTGCTCACTTAATAATTCATTCGTCGATTAATATCAACATAACTTACTTTTATCATATGGTTTATTAATGTCACACATATCACATAAGTGTTTCATTTAATTTCTAAAGTAGGAAATTAATATCTTCAACTGATCACTGGTGCAGCTGCGCCAGTTTGTACTGCTGGAAGGGCGCAGCTGCGCCGTACCATGACAGTGCCAAACTGGTTTAGCTTCAAGCCAGTTCCAACTTTTATCGCCATATTTGTTTTACATGACATGTATTACTGTCCACATGAGTGACATTGCTAATCTAAGAGTGTATTCACTTCTTATATGAAATCACATAATCATACCCAATTAATCTTCCTAATTCTCTTTTAACTCACTTAGTGAATTTCCTCATTTCACATTATGCCACAGAAGGCATTTCACATTTCTCATCACAGTCCACATTCACATAAATTTAATTTAACTTAGTTGAATTATTCATTTCACAGCACATCAATATTTATATTCAAATAAATATTCATTTCTAATAGTATTTTCATTTAATAAGATGTGAAAATTCTCGGGTACTACAGCAGCAGTATGGGGTGAATTCGAATAGCTACAATTCGGGGTGGAGAAATCACCCAAACTTCTAATCGATTAATAATCAGAATCAATAACAAGCCCAACCAGAAACTCCACAACAAGCAACACCACCTAGATTTCAGTCTAGACAACAACAACCCCCACCGCAGGAAAGGAAACTAGAACTTGAGGAGTTGTTACTAAAATATATTAAGGATAATGAGGCATAGAGGAACAATCAGGAAGTAACTTTGTAAAACATTGAAAATCAAATTGGACAATTGGCTACAACAATGAACAATTTCCCTAAAAGAACATTGCTAAGCGACACAGAGATAAATCCGAGGAATGTAACAGAACACTGCAAGGCTATTACCTTCAGGAATGGGAAAGAACTAGAAGAGTCTACTAAGGGAAAGTCGAAATAGATTCACAACGAGGAGAGCAAAGTGGAACAAGAAGTTCAAGTGGAAGAGGAAACAAAGAAGAGCAATGATAAAGGGATGGAAAAGATGGAGGTGACTAAACCAAGCTCATATCTACCACATGTTCCCTTCCCACAAAGACTACACAAGGAAAATGAAGCTAAGCAGTTTACAAAGTTTCTAGAGGTGTTCAAGAAACTACACATTAACATCCCATTTGCGGAGGCATTGGAGAAGATGCCGAGTTATGTTAAGTTCATGAAGCAAATCCTGTCTAAAAAGAGAAAGCTGGAAGATTTTGAGACAGTAGCATTGACCGAGGAGTGTAGTGCTATATTGCAGAAAAAACTACCACCAAAGCTCAAAGACCGAGGTAGTTTTACAATACCGTGCTCAATCGACAGTCAGTTTATTGGGAAGACCCTTTGCGATCTGGGAGCTAGCATCAACTTGATGCTGCTATCAGTTTATAAAAAACTAGGGTTGAGGGACGCAAAGCCCACCAATGTCATACTAGAACTTGCAGATAGGTCGTATACTTATTCGAATAGGATTATTGAGGACATTATAGTTAAAGTGGATAAGCTTATCTTCCTAGCCGATTTCATTATTCTAGATTATGAGGAGGATCAAGATATACCTATCATTCTGGGTGACCATTTCTAGCTACGGGGAGAACTCTTATCGATGTGAAAAAAAGGAGATCTAACTATGAGAGTAAAGATGAAGAAGTGACATTTAAGGTGTTCAAAGAGATAGAGCTTCCAAACGGGAATGAAGAATGTTTTTGGGTTAATATAGTTGTAGGAGTTAACAAGGATGAAGCATATGGGAAAAACTCAATGCAACTGAACAAGAAAAAGAATTTCAAGTTTGGGGGATCTCAACCTAGCAAGAATGTCACATAAAATTACAAAACTAAGTGTCGGCTGGTGAAGCAGTTTGTCAAGCGAACATTTGATCCGGGTTAAGAATTGAGCTGAAGGGAAAATTCGGGCTGACGACTCTAAACCAAGCGCATATTAGGAGGCAAACCAAGTTTAATATTTAATATTTAATTTACGATTTTTTTTATTTCATAGGGTTTCATAGTAGTTAATAAATTTGCATTTAGTAGGATTTAATAGACTTTCTCCTATTACAAGTTAGTTAAGTCTAATTTGAGTATGGTGCCCATTCCTCCTGTCTTGCCTGCATATCCCTCTTCAAACGATGATGGAAATATCGACGAGTCTTGACTCGTTACTCAGGGAAGTCCTCGATCTTAATTTCTTTTCTTTTAATGTAATGAGGACATTACTTTATTTAAGTTTGGGGGATTGTTATTTATTCTATTGTGTTATCTGTGAAGTTTTGCATAGTTAGGTTGCATGAATAGTTTAGGATTCATTCATTCAATTTTACATTAAAAAAATTGCATCATGCATTCATGTAGGATTTAATGTTTAGTAGAAATATGCACATAGCATCATGCATTGAGATTGAGCCTTTTGCCGTGGAAGTTTAGACAATGGTCGATGATGAGATTAATTTACCTTTAGTTATATATAGAAAAATTGAGTATCATGTGTTGATTAGTATTGATCATAAGAACTTTGTAGCATCATTCTGGTTTCTTTTAGATTCAAGCACACCAGTTGACTATCACTAGTGATTAGGAAATTTATGTGTGTAAGACATATGGCATTCACTTGATCACTGATTGAAATTGAGTATTGGTCGATATATAAGTTTGGGGGAATTTTAGTTTCGTTTAGCATATTTATGTATAAAAATAATAAAAAAAGGAAAAAATAAAATAATAAAAAAAGGAAAAATTAAAAGAAAAAACAGAAAAATAGTTACATAAGGAATAAAAACTGACTTAGTTCAACTTCGTGGTCTTTGTTGCTTGGACGGGTATGCCTTAGGGGATGTCTCTATACCCAACACCCTAAAGCCTTCCGGTTTGGGAGTCGTTGATCGAAATTCCGCTACACGGGTAACATTAAAAATCCTAAGGGAGTTGGACATTCCACAAGTCGGATGGAAAATAATAGGTGGGATGGAGCATTAAAATGCACCCGCGAAGCATGAGTACTTAATGAGTTACATTTATTTACTTTGAAATCTGATTCCCTTATTTCTTATGTGGATGCCATGTTCAATGTATATCTGTGAGAAGGGTGAGTATAAACATGAAATTGATTGCATGAACTATTGTGAAACTGCTGATAAGAAATTGGACACACACACACGTAAAGAGGCTAGAGTTGTGTTAGTGAGGTGAGAATGTTAAAAAATATGACTGTGCATGTTGTGATTTTGACTGTAGGATAAGTATTATCTCTGAGGCATATGTGTAAGACCCCGAATTTTATTAAATAGAAGTATTCAATTTTTCTTATAATTATTATTCAGTAAATGGTTAAATTGATAAAAAGTTTAAAGTTAAGGGTGATATATGTAAATTTTTCAAAATAAACAAGTGGTTACAAAATATTCATTGTTGTCGGGGAATATTCGTTTGGTCGTGGAATATTCTTGTTGTCGGGGAATATTCGTACGATGGCGCATCCACTTGTGGGCCCCATAACAGAATGAATGTCAAATATAGAAAGTGACAGAAATAACCTTTTTATAAAAATAACGACGTAGTTGTTACCGTTAACACTGTTGGAATACTCGGTGGTTAAAATACAGTAATACGCGTGATTGCATAGTAACACACGGTATTGCACAGTATTTTTGAATGATTGATTCTTACGTAAGAAGGCACTACTCAATAATTATTACAGTAATTACTATTTAATATTTTATTTTATTGATTCAATAATTGCTACGTTGATATTTTACATTATTATTGTTTCAATAATTGTTACTGCACAGTATTTCCCATTATCAGATCAATAATTCATATTATTTGAATAATATTATTAGATAGCATTATTAGCAATATCTAAGGAAGTTCTGTCTAGAAAAGGGGTTTGGTCATCTAATTGCTCCCCGGTAAGGAAAAATCTTTATCGGAAAGCCCCCTCTTTCTTGAGAACGACCTGGTTGTCATTATTGTGATTCGGTAATATTATTTGTAAATAATTAATTATTGATTCATATGATAAGGAAATATTTATTTTATGTGGATATAAATGAAGGAATTAATTTTGAGGTGTTTTATCAGAATTTTGTCGGAATGGAGGTATTAAAAATCATCCGTATATGGATTTCGATCATTTTCTGTTTAGAATTTGGAAAAACTTTCTTCTACAAAGTTGTAGAGAAATAAATTTCCTATAGAATGGACATAAAATTCGTATTTTTCTGATAAAAGGGCTATTTATTATGAATTATTGAAGTTTCAGAAATAAATATTTTTATTAAAAAATATGGTGGGCCCCACTTTTGGTTGGTATAAAAAATGCTAATTTTGGTGGGGCCCCACTTGTGGTGTGCTGATGAATTGGTTAAGGAGGTGTGCGTAGAAAACTTTTAAAAATATTAATATTTTACTAAATAGTCTGCTTTGGCGTTCTAAGCATTTTTCTATAAATAGGGTGCTTAGTTAGAATTGAAAATCACACCAGAATTTGAAGTTTTCTCTCTATATATTATTGAGTGTATTTTTGTGAGTATTTAGATATCTTGAGTGTTGCTATTCAGTGCAAGTTTTCTTCAGTATTATATCCGATATTTCAGTCAGAAGTACTATTCTTTTGAGGTAAGGGGTGGTATGGTATGTTATTTTCTTCGTAAATGATGTTATTTCTTTTAATATCATTATACCGAAATATTGGTATGAATTTTATTATGAAATTTTTACATTTTCATATCGAGGTTACTATTCACGTATACGACACTATTCACGAATACGATACTATTCACGAGTACTATTCACGAAATATGATTTTATTGTGAAATTGTTACCTTTTCGTGTCGGGATTACTATTCACGTATACGTCACTATTCACGTATATGTCACTATTCACGTATACGACACTATTCACGTATACAATACTATTCATGTATATGACACTATTTACGTATACATCACTATTTACGTATACGGTACTATTTATGAATACGGGGTACTATGTACGAGTTACTATTCATGAGTTACTATTCATGAAGTACTATTCATGACAAAATTGGTTTCTTTTTCTGACCAAATTATTGTTGATTTATGAATCTTACTCTTGAAATTAAATCCATATTTTGATCATATTATTTTTATTATCATATATAATATTTTTATAATCTTGGTGATGAAATTTCTCTTTCACTTGAGTGTAAAGGTGGGTAGATTATTGGTATGATCGTGACTATGGGTTCTCTTTGGCCAGTAGTGTAAAGTTGAATTGTTGACTGGTATGATCATGACCATTGAATTTACAATTGAATATCTTTAGCTTAAGTGAAAAGGTGAATTGATCAACATGGTTAGAATTATTGTTTATATAAATTCTAAAATGATTATATAGTTCTTTGAGATATTAATATCTTTGGCCTATAGTGCAAAGATGACCTATTGTTAAATATCTTTGGCCTGTAGTGTAAAGATGAACTGTTGATGAATATATTTGGCCAGTACTGCAAAGATGAATTTATTAGTACGTATGATTATGAACAAGAACTGTGATTTGGTATAACCATGATCTTTGATGTTTCAGGTAAAGACATGTGATAAAAAATTATCTTCATTCTAGGTGCGAAAAGTAATTTAGAACCATAATTATGATTATGAGTTATTTACATGATTGTGGACAGGAACTATTGACTGATATTATAGGGATAAAATATTGTTGGTGGACTTTTAACATGGAGAAGATAATAGACTTTATGATCTATTTGACTCTTCTAATGGATTGCTCGTTCCGCTGCAACTATGGTTGAAAAGTTTTATCAACTACCATATGTTCTAAATCTCTGATTTATTACTGACGAAGGCTATTGATAATTTAATTATCTTTAGTCATGATATTCTTTACTGGGCTAGTTGTGCTCACCCTTTTGCTTCACAATTCCTTTCGGGTAATAAGAGTGTAGTTGGGTTGAGCGGGGGTAATAGGAGAATAGAACGGTGGTCTATAGCTGTTGAGATTTTCCCTAAAATAGTATGAAAATAACTTTATTGAGAATTTTAGATAAGTGTGTCGTATTTTATACGTCATTTAACCGTTGATTTTGGTGAACCGAATAGGGTGAGGTGAACCCAACTTTGGAAGGATATTTTTCCACTATCATACAAGATGTCTAATGATATACGACTTCGTGTTATCATAAGACAAGATTGTGCACATCCACTTGCTGAGTATATCTACGAACACTACCTATATAATCTTGGAGTTTGGTTAAAATATAATTCTTAATTGGAGACAATGGATATAATTATATGTCAAGAGAAGACTCACCATTGGAAAGAACATTATAGTAATATTCTCATTTTTCTTTGGGGTCTATTAGGCCAAACAAGGATAATTCTCGAGTCATATGATATCTATTATAAATTAGATGCATAGCCTCTCATGTACGAAGGTTTCCTTGAGAATTTTTCAAAAATTTTAATTTCTAAAACAGTTATTGACTGTACCTTTATGTAAGGTATCAACGTGATGTGCTATCTAGGTAAAAGGATGAGAGTCACAATTGGTATGTATTTGTATTAAAACTCACAGCATATGTGTTATCGTATTTTACACGACAATTATAATAATGAAGTTTGTAGTTATTTTCTGTACCATGTATTTAGTAACTCAGAATGGGTTGGGTGGATTGGACCTATTTTGGGGGCGTTACATTTTGGTATCAGAGCTTAGGGATATGGTCGCTGGCGGAGATCTGAGTCTAGAACTAAGAAGGGAGAGACGAGTAATATACTTCACTAGTGTGTGACTGACCTAAGCTGAAATTTCTTACTTGATAAGTTGACAAATTGTGATATGTTAATTAACCTTTGTTTTGAAGCTGTATTCTAGAATGAGCAATTGAGAAATCATGATGACAGGGAAGATGGAATCTGAAACGAAAGTAAGGTATTCTCAACTCTTTGAAATACTAGGTACGTAAATTTCGAGGACGAAATTTCATAAGGAGGGGAGATTGTAAGACCCCGAATTTTATGAAATAGAAGTATTCAATTTTTCTTATAATTATTATTCAGTAAATGGTTAAATTGATAAAAAGTTTAAAGTTAAGAGTGATATATGTAAAATTTTCAAAATAAATAAATGGTTATAAAATATTCATTGTTGTCGGGGAATATTCGTTTGGTCGTGGAATATTCTTGTTGTCGGGAATATTCGTACGACGGCGCAGCCAGTTGTGGGCCCCATAACAGAATGAATGTCGGATATAGAAAGCGACAAAAATAACGTTTTTATAAAAATAACGACGTAATTGTTACCGTTAACAGTGTTAGAATACCAGATAGTTAAATTACAGTAATACGCGTGGTTTCACAGTAACATACGGTATTGCACAGTATTTTTGAATTATTGATTCTTACATAAGAAGGCACTACTCAATAATTGTTACAGTAATTACTGTTTAATATTTTATTTTATTGATTCAATAATTACTACGTTGATATTTTATATTATTGTTGTTTCAATAATTGTTACTGCACAGTATTTTTCATTATTAGATCAATAATTCATATTATTTGAATAATGTTATTAGATAGCATTATTGACAATGTCTAAAAAAGTTTTGTCTAGAAAGGAGTTTGGTCACCTAATTGCGCTCCAGTAAAAGAAGAAATCTTTATCGGAAAGCCCCTCTTTCCTGAGAACGACATGGTTGTCATTATTGTGATTCGATAATATTATTTGTGAATAATTAATTATTGATTTATATGATAAGAAAATATTTATTTTATGTGGATATAAATGAATGAATTAATGTTGAGGTGTTTTATCAGTATTTTGTCGGAATGGAGGTATTAAAAATCATCCGTATGTGGATTTCGGTCATTTTCTGTTTGGAATTTGGAAAACCTTTCTTCTACAAAATTGTAGAGAATTAAATTTCCTATGGAATGAACATAAAATTCGTATTTTTCTGATAAAAGAGCTATTTATTATGAATTATTGAAGTTTCAGAAATAAATATTTTTATTAAAAAATATGGTAGGCCCCACTTTTGGTTGTGTGGAAAATGCTAATTTTGGTGGGCCCCACTTGTGGTGTGCTGATGAATTGGTCAAGGAGGTGTGTGTAGAAAACTTTTAAAAATATTAATATTTTATTAAATAGTCTGCTTTGACGTTCTAAGCATTTTCCTATAAATAGGGTGATTAGTTATAATTAAAAATCACACCAGAATCTGAAGTTTTCTCTCTCTATAATATCGAGCATATTTTTGTAAATATTTAGATATCTTAAGTGTTGCTATTCAGTGCAAGTTTCCTTCAGTATTATATCCGATATTCTAGTCAGAAGTACTATTCTTTTGAGATAAGGGATGGTAAGGGATGTTATTTTCTTCGTAAATGATGTTATTTCTTTTAATATCAATATATCGAAATATTGGTATGAATTTTATTATGAAATTTTTATCTTTTTATATCGAGGTTACTATTCACGTATACGACACTATTTACGTATATGACACTATTCACGAATATAGTACTATTCACAAGTATTATTCACGAAGTATGATTTTATTATAAAATTGTTACCTTTTTATGTCGGGATTACTATTCACGTATACGGCACTATTCACAAATACGACACTATTCACGTATACGACACTATTCATGTATATGACACTATTTACGTGCACATCACTATTTACGTATATGGTACTATTTATGAATACGGGGTACTATGCACGAATTACTATTCACGGAATACTATTCATGACAAAATTAGTTTCTTTTCTGACCAAATTATCGTTGATTTATGAATCTTAATCTTGAAATTAAATCCATGTTTTGATCATATTATTTTTATTATCATATATAACATTTTTATAATCCTGGTGATGAAATTTTTCTTTCACTTGAGTGTAAAGGTGGGTAGATTATTTGTATGATCGTGACTATGGGTTCTCTTTGGCTAGTAGTGTAAAGTTGAATTGTTGACTGGTATGATCATGTCCATTGAATTTATAATTGAATATCTTTAGCTTAAGTGAAAAGGTGAATTGATCAACAATATTAGAATTATTGTTTATATAAATTCTAAAATGATTATATAGTTCTTTGAGATTTTAATATCTTTGGCCTGTCGTGCAAAGATGACCTGTCGTTGAATATCTTTGGCATGTAATGCAAAGATGACCTGTTGTTGAATATCTTTGGCCTGTAGTGCAAAGATGACCTGTTGTAAAATATCTTTGGCCTGTAGTGCAAAGATGAAATGTTGATGAATATCTTTGGCCCATAGTGCAAATATTAATTTATTAGTATGATTATGAATAGGAACTGTGATTTGGTATAACCATGATCTTTGATGTTTCAAGTAAAGACAAGTGATAAAAATTATCTTCGTCTTGGGTGCGAAGAGGAATTTAGAACCATAATTATGATTATGAGTTATTCACATGATTGTGGACAGGAACTGTTGACAGATGTTACAGGGATAAAACATTGTTGGTGGACTTTTAACATGGAGAAGATAATAGACATTATGATCTATTTGACTCTTCTAATAGATTGATTGTTTCTCTACAACTATAGTTAAAAAGTTTTATCATCTACCATATGTTCTAAATCTCTGATTTATTACTAACGAAGGCTATTGATAATTTAATTATCTTTAGTCATGATATTCTTTACTGGGCTAGTTGTGCTTACCCTTTTGCTTCACAATTCCTTTCAGGTAATAAGAGTGTAGCTGGGTCGAGCGGGGGTAACAAGGGAATAGAACGGTGGTCTATAGTTGTTGAGGTTTCCCTTAAAATAGTATGGAAATAACTTTATTGAGAATTTTAGATAAGTGTGTCGTATTTTATACGCTATTTAACCGTTAATTTTCCGAATAGGGTGAGGTGAACCCAACTTTGGAAGGGTGTTTTACCACTATCATACAAGATGTCTAATGACATACAATTTCGTGTTATCATAAGACAGGGCTGCACACATCCATTTGCTGAGTATACCTACGAGCACTACCTATATAATCTTGGAGTTTAGTTGAAATATAATTCTCAATTAGAGACAATGAAGATAATTATATGTCAAGAGAAGACTCACCATTGGAAAGAACATGATAGTAATCTTCACATTTTTTTTGGGGTCAATTGGGCCAACAAAGGATAATTCTCGAGTCATATGATATCTATTATAACTTAGATGCATGGCCTCTCATGTACGAAGGTTTCCTTGAGAATTTTCTAAAGATTTTAATTTCTAAAACAGTTATTGACTGTACCTTTATGTAAGGTATCAACGTGATGTGCTATCCAGGTAAAGGGATGAGAGTCACAATTGGTATCTATTTGTATTAAAACTCACAACATGTGTGTTGTCGTATTTTGCACGACAATTATAATAATGAAGTTTGTAGTTATTTTATGTACCATGTGTTTTGCAATTCAGAATGGGTTGGGTGGATTGGACCTATTTTGGGGGCGTTACAATATGTATTATCTAATTACCATGGTTATTGCTCGATTTCAGTCATTGCACTCATTCTGTTTAGTTTGTTAGGGTAGTTGTGTTAAAATTACTTGAGGGCAAGCAAATACTTAAGTTTGGTGATATTTGATAAGTGGGAAAACCTACTTATTTAATATTTTCTAGCTTGGTATATTGTTAAATCTTGAGGAATGCATGTTAAATTTCATAGTTTTTGTGTTGATTTGCATGGATAGGAGTATGGACGGATAAAAGTGATGAAAGGGTAGAAAAGCATGAAGAAATTAGCCAATCTGTCCATATGGCGCGGGCCGCGCCAGGTTGAAAGGAGCACACTACTGAAGCAGCGTGGGGCTTGCTAAAGGAAGCTTGAAGAAGGCGCGGGGCACGCCGAACTGAAGGATAATCTACATACATAGCGCAGGTCTCGCCATTTTATAAAGGAACCGGGCGCGGGGCGCGCCAGTCTGACAGATTCCGTGCTGATTTGGTTTCCTTAAAAACAGAAGTTGATTTGAACTTCCCTTATGTAATAGGATTTCTAGGACTATAAATATTAGTTTTTACCTATATATATATATATATATATATATATATATATATATATATATATATATATATATATAAAGTCTTTTGCACTGAAAATCATTGAGTCCCATCTTGTGGAGACTTGGAGATTTCCATTAGAGAACATTGAAGACAGAGATTGAAGCTTAGAGATTGGAAATTCCTCGACAAAGTTTTTCTTCTTCTCTTAATTTCATTATTTTTACTTATGACACTATTTAATTTTGTTCTTATTCCTATTGTGATGATGAACTAATTTCCCAATTAGGGGTACAATGGAGCCTTTTGTGATGTAATAATTAAATTATATTTATTCTCACTTATTGATCTTATTGAGTTGATTATTATATTTTTTGCTTAATTAAATAATTGTTTGGCCAACAATTAACCTGATATCTTTGATGAAATTGAAAGAGGGAATCTTAGATTAGATCTCGATATAATAACACAAGAATTTGTTGATTCTTCTTAAGGATAACATAATAGTGTATGAGACGAAAGTACTTGTATGTCATGCGTAACTTTAGTAGGAGTTTGTGCTTAATGAATCTGTTTTAAGTGTCTTGAACGAAAGTAGTAAAATAACTGAAATAGGTCTTTTAATTAATCATTGAAAGATGTTAATAAATTGATAGGCAATCCTAGTTGACAAATAATTGGATTAAATAAGTGGAAATATGGTTAGGAGATTATTGTAAAGCAATTGGGGAAATTATATTCCTATGTCTTTATCATATGGTGATAAATAATTCTTAGTTAATTGATTTTTATGTTCTTTTAATCAAAATAATATCACAAATCAACTGGAGTGACTGTTTAAATGAATTTGAATTGATAAAAATTTGTTAATTAGATTAATTATTAGTAACTGTTCCCTGTGGGTTCGACACTTTTCTTCCTTCTTTATTAATTGATTGACCGTGTGCACTTGCGCGTATTTTTTATTATATATATCGGATAACAATTTTTCCGAGATAAAGGGTATGTTATAACATTTTTCTTTATATTATTTACAAGGCGTGGATCAAAATAGTAATACATTGACCGATGCCTTATGAGGAAAGCTGTTATGACAGTGGAAAGGTTAAACTGTTGGCTCACACCTTATCTTGACTATCTTAGTGAAGGGAGGTTGCCTTTGGATCGGGTGTTGGCCAAGAAAATTAAACATCGAAGTTCATATTTTTGTTTCATTGATGGGGATCTCTATGGATGATCTTATTTGTCCCCTTTATTGAAGTGTCTGGTGTAAGACCCCGAATTTTATGAAATAAAAGTATTCAATTTTTCTATTTAGTAAATGATTAAATTGATAAAAGTTTAAAGTTATGGGTAAAATGCGCAAATATTTTAAATAAGCAAGTGGTTATAAAATATTCATTGTTGTCGGGGAATATTCTCTTGGTCGTGGAATATTCTTACTGTCGGAGAATATTCGTACGACGGCGCAGTCTTTTGTGGGCCCCATAACGGAAAGCGATTGGATGAAGAAAACGACAAGAGTAAGTTGTTTATAAATAAAGGCGTAGTTGTTACCGTTAACACTGTTGGAATACCCGGTGGTTAAAACACAGTAATACGCGTTGTTGCATATTAGCACACGGTATTGCACCAATTATTGATTTTTACGTAAGAAGGCATTACTCAATAATTGTTACAGTAATTACTGTTCAGTATTTTATTTTATTGATTAAATAATTACTGCGTTTATATTTTATATTACTGTTATTTTAATAATTGTCACTACACAGTATTTTCTATTATCGGAGCAATAATTCATATTACCTGAATAATATTATTAGATAACATTATTGGCAATGTCTAGAAAGATATGTCTAAGGAGATGTTTGGTCATCTAATTGCGCGCCAGTAAGGAAGAAATCCTTATTGGAAAGCCCCCTCTTTCCTAGGAACGGCCTGGTTGCCAGTACTGTGATTCTGTAATATTATTTGTGTATAATTAATTATTAATTTATATGATGAGGAAAATATTGATTTTATGTGGATATAGATAGAGAAAAATTTTAATGTGACAATTGTTGAAAATTAATAATTTATTTTTTCTGATAAAATAATTCATTTAAATATATTATTTTAATAATATATTGATGATGATATTTTTACAATGAATGTGAGATATATGAGTATATGAGGAGGAAGAGTATTTTTGTGTCATTAAATGATTAACACATGTTTTGTGTGTTGGTGGACACAATTCTTGACCGAAAATTTATTATTGACTGTAAAATTGTCCGTTTGTGGATTTCGGTCAATTTATGTTTGGAATTTAGAAAAACTTTCTTCTGCAAAGTTGTAGAGAATTGAAATTCCTATAAAAACTCGCGAGATTCGAATTTTCTGATAAAAGGGCTATTTATTATGAATTATTGAAGTTCTGAGGTTCCGAAATAATTGATTTTTGGAAGTTTTATTTATTTTTATTAACAAAAACGTTTTTTACACTTTGGTGGGCCCCACTTGCACATGTTGATGGCTGAATCCAGATTTTCAAAGGTGGGCTAAGAAAAATTTATAATTATATTATTATTTTATTAAATTTTTTGCTTTGGTGTTCTAAGCATTTTTCTATAAATAGGGTGCTTAGGTTAGAATTGAAAATCACACCAGAAACTGAAGTTTTCTCTCTATTTCTCTCTATATTATCGAGTTTATTCTTGTGAGTATTTTGATATCTTGAGTGTTGCTATACGGTGCAAGTTCGTTTAGCGTTATTCCAGTCAGGAGTACTGCTCTTTTGAGGTAAGGGATAGTAAGGGATATTGTCGTAAGTGATGTTATTTTTTTATCAATGATATTATTTCTTTCAATATCATTATACCGGAATATTGGTAGGATTTTTCTTGTAAAATTCTTATCTGTTCATGTCGGGGTTACTATTCATGAGTTACTATTCACGAGTTATTATTCATGAGTTAGTATTCATGAGTTACTATTCATGAGTTACTATTCACGAGTTACTATTCATGAGTTACTATTCATGGGTTACTATTCACGAGTTACTATTCATGACAAAATTGGTTTCTTTTTCTAACCAAATTATAGTCGATTTATGAATATTATTCTTGAGATTAAAACTATATGTTGATCATATTATTTTTTTATTATCATATATAACATTTTTATAACCCTAATGATGATATTTCTCTTTGACTTGAGTGTAAAGATGGGTAGATTTTTGGTACGATCATGACTATGGGTTCTCTTTGGCCAGTAGTGCAAAGTTGAATTTTTGACTGGTATGATTATGACCATTGAATTTATAATTGAATATCTTTAGCTTAAGCACAAAGGTGAAATGATCAACATGGTTATAATTATTGGTTATATAAATTCTGAAATGATTATATATTTCTTTGAGATAATAATATATTTGGCCTGTAGTGCAAATATGAACTATTGACGAATATCTTTGGCCTGTAGTGCAAAGATGAGTTGTTGATGAATATCTTTGGCCCGTAGTGCAAAGATGACTTGTTGTTGAATATCTTTGGCATGTAGTGTAAAGATGAACTGTTGATGAATATCTTTGGCCCGTGGTGCAAAGATGAATTTATTAGTATGATTATGAACAGGAACTGTGATTTGGTATAACCATGATATTTGATGTTTCAGGTAAAGACAGGTGATGAAAATTATCTTCGTCTTGGATGCGAAATTTAGAATCACAATTATGATTATGAATTATTCATATGATTGTGGAAAGGAACTGTTGATTGATGTTACAGGGATAAAACATTGTTGGTGGACTTTTAACATGGAGAAAATAATAGACTTTATGGTCTATTTGACTCTTCTAATGGATTGCTTGTTCCGCTGCAACAATGGTTGAAATTTTTATCATTTAACATATGTTTTAAATCTCTGATTTATTATTGATGAAGGCTATTGATAATTTAATTATCTTTAGTCAAGATATTCTTTACTGAGCTAGTTGTGCTCACCCTTTTACTTCACAATTCCTTTCAGGTAATAAGAGTGTAGCTGGGTCGAGCGGGGGTAACGGGGAAATAGAACGGTGGTCTCTAGCTGTGGATGTTCTCCCGAAGCAGTATAGAAAAGTTCATTTAGTAGTTTTATTTGGTGAATCCAATAGGGTAAGGTGTACCCAACGTTAGAAGGGTGTTTTGCCACTATCATACAAGATGTCTAACGACACACAACCTCATGTCATCATAAGATATGGTTGTACACATCCACTTGTCGAGTATATCTACGAGCACTACCTATATGATCTTAGAGTTTGGTTAAAGTATAATTCTCAGTTAGAGACAGTGAAGATAATGATATGTAAAGAGAAGACTCACCATTGGAAAGAATATGATATTAATCTTCTCATTTTTCTTTGGGGTCTATTGGGTCAACCAAGGATAATTCTGTGGCCATATGATATCTATCATAACCTAGAAGCATGGCCTCCCATGTACGAGGGTTTCCTTGAGCACTTCCCAAAGATTCTAATTTCTAAAACAATTTTTGACTATACCTTTAAGTAAGGTGTCATTGTGATGTGCTATCCAAGGTTGGGACATGAGTCACAGTTGGTATATATTTGTATCCAAACTCACAGCATATGTGTTGTTGTATTTTGTACGACAATTGTTATAATAAAGTTGTAGTTATTTTCTGTACCATGTATTTGGCGACTCAGGATAGGTTAGATGGAATGGACCTGTTTTGGGGTCGTTACATCTGGTGTCTTCGGAGGCGATTTACATCATTCGGGAGGTATACGAAGGGATATGCGGGGATCATATGGGAGCAAAATTATTTGCCTATAAGTTGACAAGACAAGGATACTAATTTTCGACCATGTTTTAGGATGCAAAAGATTATGTGTGGAAATGTGTCAAGTGTCAGCTCAATAGCCCTGTTCCACATCAACCTCCGGAGGAGTTGTCATCGATTTTGTCCTCAATCCCATTCGCAATATGGGGAATTAATATCTTGCGTACCCTCCCAAAGGAGAAAGGATAACTAACATTCATGATTGTCGTGATTGATTACATGAACAAGTAGGTGGAGGCTAAACCTTTTTGGAAGATCACTGAGCAGGATTGTATGTAGTTTTTTAAAGATTCAACGGTGTTTCGATTTAGTATCCCCATTGGTATGATGTCGAATAATAGTCTTCAGTTTGTTGGCTTAAAATTTGATCAGTTCTTGAGAGATTTGAACATTCAATAACGGAGACTACATTCAACATCGGAGATTTTTCGATAGCTCAACCTCAGGTAAACGGTCAGGTGGAGGTTATGAATCAGATCTTCTTTAAGGGCATCACGAGGAGATTGGACGAGTTTAAGGGTCGATGGCCTGGACAGTGTTCTGTGGTCCTACCAAACTACACCTCGAACCACCACAGAGGATTCACCTTTTCATCTTACTTTTGGTAATGATGCCCTTGTCCCGGTGGAGATTGGGTCTCCCTTTTTTCGGGTTAGTCAGTTCAAGGAGTTATATAATGATGAAGGTCTTCGACTGAATTTGGATTTGGTGGATGAAGTTCGGGACTCTACGATGATGAGGTTGGCTATTTACCAACAAAGTATTGTTCGACATTATAATTGATGGGTTAGGTAGCGAAGGTTTGGTGTTGGGATTTATTGCTTTACGAAACAGAAGCTTCTACCCCTCAGAACACGGGGAAGCTCATTCCTAATTGGGAGGGACCATATGAAATCATCGAAGTACTGAATCTGGAAACTTATCGGCTTTGGACTATGGGCATGAGAGGACCTATGCTTGGGCAGCATAAGCACCTACTATGCTGAGTTTTTTTTATATAGGTATAGGGAGGGGCAGATATATAATTTAATAAACTTAAAAGGGGAAGATTAATGGAAGATTTATATTTAGAAGAGGCAAAAAAAATTTACTTTTAATTTTAAAATTTAAAAAAAATCTGTTTTATAGCTTTCATTTGAGCTGCAAGTTTGCTAATCTACTTTCTGCCTGATAATAAAGAAGTAGGTAGGAGATAATCAGACATATATTTAGATTAAAATATTTTAAATTAACTTCAAAAAATTAAATTTGAAGAGAATATATTTTATTGTTCCAATGAGATGAAGTAGTTTTAGATGAAATGTACTACTCCCACCGTCCCCATAAAGGATGACTAAATGTATTTTTTTTTGTTTCAAAAAAGGTGAGATAAAATATATAAAGTGAATGGTACATATGTTATTTAGTGAGATCTATTAATATAAAAAAATAGAAGTATTCATCACTTTATATAATCTTGTGGAGTCACTAAGGATAAATTTAAAAAAATTTATTCTCTTTCCTCTACTCTTATTTTTCTTAATATATGTGAAAATTGTATTTTGTTCATCTTTTTGGGGACGGAGGAAGTAGTTTATAACTTTGATATATTTAGTTTAGACATTTTTGGGACATTTTTAACTTTAATCATTATTTTGAAGATTATTTATGTTATTCATTAGTTATCCTTTAAATTGATTAGTTTTTCGGCAATTAACTTGGCTAGTTGACTCCCCCTTGATAAATTGTGTGGATTTACAGTTGTCGTCTACAAGTAACCAACTGGAAATTAAGGACTAACCATAAATCGGTTAACAAATTCTTGATGAAGATTCATGAAAATAGAGTGATTTGAAATTAATGTCATGCAAGTTGCATCTTCTAAGTTAATTAAACTATTTATGCATGTTCGTTATGATTAGTTTTTAAATCCATTGAGTTCACACTTTTATAGTGTACATATTACCTCCATTTATTTAATTAACTATTAGTTTTTAATTCATATTAAAATTTTGTGACTAAATAATTAATATTATTATATAAATTGATATGTTACCAAGTACATGCTGCTGCAAATCAATTGTAATGTTTGTTTCTACATCAAAATAAGCCACTAATTTTTTTTTAAAAAAAATAGATAAAGAGAAAAAATTGTAGAAACATATTTGTACATAAATTAAGCGAAACTCAAAGTGGTAATGAGGTCAGTAGCGAATCTATTAATAGGGAAGAGTAGGCAGTGCCTATGTTTTAATTTTTTTTATAGGTATAAGGACAAGGGCAAAAATAAAACTTGATAAACTTAAACTTATAGAGGAAAAAAAACTTAAATTACTACAACAAAAAAAACTAAATACACGAGTGTATAATATTCAAATTCTCGCTCTCTAACTCGTAAAGTTTTAGCCCTTCACTTTAGTTTTCAGCTTTAAAAATCCGACCCTGCAGAGAACGCATCCTAGATCTGCCCCTGACTATGAAAGGTGTCGAGATGAAAAACACGTGGCATGCGAGAAGACTTTGAAGATATTACCAATAAGATATGTTTCCTAATAAAAGAGAAAGTAATTTTCCTTTTTAGTCTAAAATTCCAAATTTAGAGTGGTATTTCGTTGGATTGCTGCCTTATTGCGTTATTAATAAAAGATCGATTTCTTTAAATGGTTTTTCGGATATAATTAGGATTTGGAAAACATTATAAGTATATGATCGGTTACAACTAAAAAAACATCATTCCTAAATACATACAAGTAATGACATAAATTAAAGGTCGGCATGAGGGTCCTCTTCTGTTTCAGATTCTTCCTCTTTTTCATCGTCCGAAAAACCAAGTAGAACTGGGTCAAAGCCAACGGCTTTGATTTTATTCTTGACTGATTGGTAGCCTTTATCAAATTGATCTACAACGGCTTCGGTCAGCTCTGAAGATGTTTTATACTCATCAATGATTATTTGTTTGTTGACTTCGGAGATTTGCTTGATTTGGACTCGAAGGTCATTTATTTCTCTCTCCAGCTGTGAAGCACTTTTGACCGAATTCTTTATCTGAGTATGTCTATCCCGAAGTTTGTCTTCAAAAATCTTGATGATCTGCTTTTACTTTTTGTTTTCTTTTTTAAGCTCGATTTTGTCTTCAATGAGCCTTTGCCTTTGCTCGGCCAGTTTAGAGCTTTGCCATCTTATGGTCTTCAGCTGGCGCCCCAGCTCTTGATTTTTTATTGTGTTGGTAGTATTGTGATCTTGTTCTTTTTTTCAGTTCAACCCGAAGCGCTTTCACTTCTCCTCGGAGATATTTGATTTCTGCTTCCAATTCTTTCTCTCGCGAGGTTAGTTTATCGAGTGCATGAAGTACTCGTCCGAAAGCAGCTAGAGCGTGACACAAGGGAGAACACTAATGTTATCAACAAAACACTTGTATGCCTAGGGGGATGAAAAATTATATGCTGTGCTTACCCATCCTCCGTGAACCGCGCTGCAAACTATGAGTTTTTGAGGGGATTGTCCTTCAAATTTCTCGTCATCAGCTGGGAGGATGAAGGAATCGAAAAGCTCAATGGGTAGTCATTCCGGACATCTTCGGGACAGAGAGTAGGTGAAATAACGACTTTTCGTTTCGGGTCAGTGCTCGGTGAAAAATGGATCGCACTAGTAAAGAAAGTGGAGCTGGTGGAGAGTCGATATGTATCGAAGGATGGGTTTCGGGACTGGATGCTTTCAAAAGATATTAAAACCTTACAGAAAACCATTCATGGAAATAGGTGAAACCTGATAGAAATATGGAACATGATCTTAAGCATTTTTTATTCCGTTCAGAAAGGTCGAGTTATTGATTCTTAAGGTTGAAATAATTTTTCTTGATATTGTAATGTATTCGGTCTGATTTATTATCTCCATACTCTTTGATGTTCTTTTCCTTAATTGTTGCAGGTTGAGTCAGATGAGTGTTCGAATCCTCAGGTATGTTATCAAATCTCTCTTCAAGTGAAGATGAATTAAGTGTTGGAAATGGGTTTGAAAAATAAATATTAAAATATTTTGAGGCTTAATTTAATGTGGGATCCATACTCCGAAAATGTCGAGTTCATGCACCAATGCGTTTTCCTCTGCGAGGAGTATAACGTGGTATACTTATTTGTTCAAATCCATTAAGAATTGAATGAGAAAATTGACTCCAAAGTCACCTACTTGAAATGTTGTAACTTGCATTGTCCCACATAGAAAGTTTGAAGGAAATGTGAAGAATTTATATATGGAATGTTTGCCTAATGGGAAGGGCCCCAAGGGGCACCCCACTTTTGTGGAACGAAGAGGACCTAACCAAGGTTTGGTTCAAACCCACATGCGCGCCGATCGGGCGGGTCGTGGTATATAATTTTTTGGACAAAATCTGTTTATTTTTTTTATCATCACGATACTACGTCGTTCTGACGAATGGATGCGCCAACGGTCATATCCTATCTAATCAGTCACGAAATTATTCAAAAATCCTTTAGCACCAGTGAGGGAATAAATTTGCTTCAAGGAAACTTTGTGAATTCAAAGGACTCGGATTTGTTTATCTTCATATTTTCAGATTCCGATTTTTTAAAGTAAGTACAATAAATTTTCTAAATCTGATTTGCTTAACTAAATTTAATTAACTTTGTTATTGTATATTAAATATAGATTATATTTACAGACATAACATTAAGTTATTAAAATCTTTTGTGCCTGAAACTTGTAGATTTTATTTCTACGCCTAGACTCATTCGTAGTTGTCTTTCTCCTTTTTGTTCAACTTGGATAACATCATTATGCGAAAAATGCGCATCAACTTGGATGCTCTTACTTTATAAAATCTGTCTTCTCTAGACTTAAACTTTTCTGTAATTTGTTTGATGTTATGTATTTAGGATGATGTATTGTGATGCGAATGATATTAAATGATATATATATATATATATATATATATATATATATATATATGTTTTTTATGTTTTATTTTATATTGTATTATGTTTGTTCAATAAATATGTGCATTGTTAATTATTTTTTTAAAATCTAAAAAGGCTATAGCGACGGTCAAGACCGTAGCTATAGCACTTAGACATTCGCGCCAAAAATTCATATTGCGATGACGCAAATGTTTAAGTGCTATGGCTACAGCCCTGACCGTCGCTATAGTACCCAGACATTTGCGCCAAAAATTCATATAGCGACGGTCAGGACCGTCGCTATTGATATGTACTGGCAGCCGGTAAAAACCATCAAGCGCGTTTTTGGTTTTGTTTTCTAACTACGGCCCGACTGTCGGTATAGATACGTAGGACTGTCGCTATAGGTTTTAGCGACGACTACTAAGGCGAGGGTTACCGATCGTTGCTATAGCCTTTAGCCTATAGCGACGGTCTTTTAGCCTATAGCGATATAAGGTCAATTTTCTAGTAGTGTAGTAAGTGAAGTCCACAATGAATGTCACTTCGAACGATATAAAATAATTGCCTTGGTGTCAACTATCTACTATTGGCAGAAGATATCCAGTGATGTAGCTCGTTATGTGGACGTTACTTTGTGTGTCAACGATCCAAGGGAGTTCTTACTAATGCTAGATTATACACTCCTTTACCTGTTCCTGAATTCCCCTAGTGCGATGTTAACATGTATTTTATGTTGGGACTACCTCGAACCCAGCGACCTACGAATTCTATGGTAGTGGTTGATCGGTTCTCTAAGATGGCTCATTTTTTTGCTTATCGGAAGACGATGGATGCTAATCGGATCACTCACCTTTACTTTCGGGAGATTGTACGTTTGCATGACTTTCCTCAGACTATTACTTCGAATTGTAATACCAAGTTCATGAGCAATTTCTGTAAAAGTTTATGGGAGAAGCTCGAAACACATTTAAATTTTAGCAATGCCTACCATCCCTAAACAGATGGTCAGACACCGAAGTGGTGAACCAAAGTTTGGGTAATCTTCTACGATGTCTGGCTGGGACAAAGCCGAAGTAATGGGATCTGGCACTTCCTCAAGTAGAGTTTGCTTACAACCTTTCGAAGAATAGGACTACTGATATGATTCCTTTTGAGGTTGTTTATGGTAGAAATCCTTATGTGGTCCTGAATTCAGCTCCTAATCCACAGATTGCCCGAGTGCACCCTAAGGCAGATGAAATCGCAGATCATCTTCGGAGTATCCATGATCATATGCACCGATCTATTCTAGAGACCAATGCTAAGTATAATGATTATGATGATAGTCGTTGTTGTCAGGTACTTTTTGAGGTCGATGATTTTGTTTGGGCGGTGCTAACTCGTGACTGATTTCCTATTGTCGAATATAACAACCTTAAGGATCGGAAAATTAGACCTTGTGAGATTCTGTAGAAAATTAATGATAATGCCTATCTGTTGTGCCTTCCTAGTCATTTGATTTCGGACGCTTTCAACGTGAAGCGCTTGAGTCCTTATTTTGCGGCATCTGATGATCATGTTGTGAACTCGAGGACGAGTTCGTTCCAACCTGGGGTGATTGATGCAGGAGGTTCTGATCCCGACGATGCTGACCTGTCGAATATCGCGTTGTTAGCATTAAAGTACTATGAATTGGAGGATTGACGAAAAAAGGTGGTAAAGGTGGTCATTAACGTCATCGGGGTAGGACGGAGTTTAGCGACGACGGATGTCTTCGGGAGATCCGGATCGGATGTCTGGCTTCGGGTCATTTACGTTGGATTCATGGCGGACTTCTTCGGGTTCAGCTTTATGTTTTCAAAAGTTCGATGATTTGTATCAGCATTCTTATTTAATTTTTAGATATGTTTCGTTCTTTTATTGTTTTATTAGAAAGTAAATTCTTTTATGGCAGTGTTTTATTACTTAATGAATTTTTGCCAAGATTTTAGGAAGTTTGTTACCTATTAGAAGTTTGTTTCCATAGTTATAATAATTTAATTTCAATTCGATAACGAAGTGTTGTATCTATAAAAACCGGCTTATGGGTTGAGTTATAGACAGTTTTTGATTTGATAATATTAATTCAAGCATTAGTGAAATTTCTCTGTGTTGAGGGTAATTCTTTTACTTTCCTTTGCCTGTGAATTTATTTGTTTACCTAGCCTGCAGGATAATCGTTATTATGTCCGACGTTAGTTTACTTTTGTTCACTGGTGTTGGTGGGGGTGTCTTGTCCAAGCGGGGAAAGGAGCATCATCTCGGTTGAAAGCATGATGGAGGGGGAACATTTGAGTAGTTGAAGCGGTGATGGCGGGGGGTTGCTCGACAGTTTAGATGGGGTTGATGGTTGTTCACTGGACATGGTAAAAGAATGATTGCCGACAGTGAGAGTAGACTCTGGGATCTAATAGATTTGCAGGGGTATTGGGGGGAGCTAGCGTTTTCTGGTAGAAGATATTTTTGAATCTATGAATGAAAATGATGCTCTAGGTGTTTTAGGGGGGAATTTGAAGGCAAGGGTTACCGTGCTTGTGCTAAAGGTACGTTTCCTCGATTACAACATAATGATGGAATTAAAGAACTGATTAGCTATGTGGCATATTAGACTTGTAGCTAGGCTTTTATGATAAACGTAATATTGGGTTGAGAGTTATCTCCTAAAATGACTAATAAATTATTGATCTACTCTCTTATTTTAAAATTATTATAATACGAGACTGGGGGGAATTGTTAGAGTGTGGTTTATTGGGTTCGAGGGATTCGGGGGGGGGGGGGACCCATGCCACGTGGTCGGATAGTTGTATTGGCGGATTGGAGGTTTGATATTTTAGTAGGGCCAAAGTCCAAATTGAATTATGATCCCTCTTCTTATTTGACTTACTATTTTTAAGGAACAAAGACCCTATTCAATTATAGGAATTACAATTATAAGAAAACTCTATGTGTTGGGCTATGATATTTTATGTAGTGGGCCGTATTCTTTGGTGAATCCATCGGGTCATTTCTATTGGGCTTGGTAAGTTGGGCCAAGTCAATGGGTTATCTTGATTGGGTCTTGAAAGTCTTGGGCCAAATTGTTGGACCAACCTATCAGATAACTAGATATCTACATTTTTGGGCTTTGACCGGTAATGATGAGAGAGGATAATAGTTGACTGTTATCTCTGCCATACATTAATGTGGATGGGATCTAGTCGGCCGACGGTGGAGAACAGTGATGGGATGTAGCAAATGGGCTGCAAGCAGTCAGCTGAGATCACTAGGAGTGGGGGTTTGGGTCAGTGGAGAGTGGGTGGCACGGGAAACCGAGCGTGAGGATATATGATAGCAGGAGCATCACAAAAAAAAGGTAACTGATATTTTTTTCTCTCCCAGATATTATTTTCCTCCATTGTTAACCTTGTGATCGCCTGTACTGACTCTCACGCCGGAGCTGTCCCCCAACGGTCGAAGCAATCAAGCTTTTGGTGTTGTTATGTTTACTGTGCAGGATCGGACGTGTCTTACGTGATTGGGACGTGTGGAATGATCTTGACGTTAACATTGGCGCTAGAAGGAGGGTTTTTTCTAGTGTCTTGAGTTTTCAATCACAACTTTTTAGTTGTTCTATGTCGGAAGTTTTGGTGAGGAGTAGAATGGTCACACCGGAAGGACAGCCGATGGCAGTTAGTTCGTCCATACAGCGGGTCTCCGTCAAGGATCGGTTGGGTCTTCAAAAAGTGCTCATGATAGCACGGCTTACAAACATAATTTAGAAGGTTCTCGTTCGAGAGCCCATGGTGATGCTAGAAGAAGGTTGGTTTTTGCAGCTAGTAAAGAGCGTGATCATGGTCGGAAACGGGTAGAAGGCACTCCGTCTAGAACTCGACACCGAAGTGGTTCGGATGATAAAGCTTCCAAGTTGGCGAAGATAGTAGACGAGGCAGATAAAGCTTTATAGGTTCTTTTAAAGCAGAGGGATGATATAGCTGAGTAAATGCTTCATATGGCCTAACTGAAGGACGAGGCGTCAAGTTATATTCAGCCCGAAAGGCATAGCAAGTCTAGAGATGAGCAACCAAGAAAAGGGAAGGAGCATGTACATTCTGTTCCTGTATCTCGAGGCCGACCTAGGGATCGAAGGAGATCAAGAAGCCGTACTCCTGAGGTACCAAAGAAAGCACTTCACCCTATTGGTTCTCGGGATCATGGTGGCAGCAGACGAAGAAGTAGGTCCAGAGAGTACATATCTGGGAATACAAAGAAGGTACACCATCTCGAGTATTCTCACCATAGTGACAGAGTTCCACATCGAAGTAGATCCAAAAGTCATACTCCTGAGAATCCACTTAAGGCATACCGCTTTGTGGATACCCGTCAGCAGAGAAGTCCATTAAGAGTAGTAGGTTCTTGTAAGACCCCAACTTTTATAAATAAAGATGAATTTTCTATAAATATTATTTTTGAATATTATGGAGTTAATTTGATATAATGTTATAGTTGTGGGTAATATTTATAAATTTTGCAAAGTACGCAAGTTGTTATATAATATTCGATTGGTCGGGGAATATTCGTTTTAACAGGGAATATTCGTACAACGGCACAATCATTGGTGGACCCCACAACAGAATTATTGTCGGATTGAAAAAACGACAAAAATATTTTATTAAAAATAACGGCGGAAGTTTTACCATTGATACTGTTGAACTACTCGGTAGTAAAAGTACAGTAATACGTGTGGTTGCATAGTAGCACACGGTATTGATTATTAATGCTTATGTGAGAAGTCACTCAGTTTGATTCAATTATTGTCAGTTAATAATATGAATTATTTAGTGATAATGACGTTTTGTTTTATTCGTATTATTAACGTAATAAAACAAAAACATCTTTTTATATAAAACAGAATACTTTATTAAAGTTATTCTATAAATAGAATATATTATATTTTATTTAAAAGATTTTTCTTTAAATATGGACCGTCAGATTGAAGTAATCAATCTGGACCGTTCATGGATTAGTTACTATGCATTCTATTTTTCTATAAATAGCAGCTCATTCCTTCATTATTTCTTACGAATTCACTGAACTCTAGAGAGAGAAACTATAGAGAGAAACTATAGAGAGAGAGAAGAAGAGTATTCTGCTACTTAACAACTTCCTTATTTCAGCTCTTCTTTAAAACGGTAAGGGGTGTTATTCTTTCTTATTCATGAAGAGAACTGTTGTTATTCCATTTCTTATTATTCTGTTGGAATAACCTGTATACGCGGTCTACCCTATACTTAGTGACATTCTTCTATTATTCTGTTGGAATATCATGTCTGTGTGTTTTACACCGAACCTAATTTCGTCTTTATTATTATTCTGTTGGAACATCCTGTCTGTGTGATTTACACCGGACCTGGTTCCGTCTTTATTATTATTCTGTTGGAACATCCTGTCTGTGTTTTACATCGGACCTGGTTCCGTCTTTATTATTATTCTGTTGGAATATCCTGTCTGTGCGTTTTACGCCGGACCTGGTTCCATTATTTATTATTCTGTTGGAATAACCTGTCTGTACGATCTATCGCATGCATGGTGATTTCTTTTATTATTCCATTCTTTATTATATTCAGTTGGTTAAGTTTTAACTTCTATACTCCATGAAATTAGTGGAATATCCTTGATAATTGTGGTTCATCCAGTATCTTTTCATGAAAATATTCTCCTAAGCATTCTTGAATTTTACTCCACAAAGCAGTATCATGTTGACAATTTGGACGTTAATTCTTGGATAAATTAATTCTTGAACTTGTTTTATTGAATTCTTATATCATTGTCATCATCCTCATGTTTATAAAATGTTGAAAGTCATCTATGGCATGTAATGCATAGATGGACTTGATATGATTATAACCAGGGATTATTCGGTGTAATCATGACCGTAATGTTACAAATGATGTGGTAAAAGTCCTCATTGGCCCGTAGTGTATTGATGGACAGTTGTGGCATGATCATGACTATTAATGAATACACGAATATCCTTGGCCGTAGTGCAGGGGTGATTCGATGATGTGGATTATTTTATTAAGCTGAGTCCCAGCGATCACAGTATTGAAAAACCTTTTAAATCATAAAAGATAGTAGAGTTTATTTTCTACTTGACTCTTTTAATAGATTGCTTGTTCCGCTGCAGTTAAACTTGATGTCTATTATATTTTATCAGTTTAACATTGTTGAAGGCTAATGATAATTTATTCTGCATTATCTTAGTCATAATATTTCTTCCTGGGCTAGTTGAGCTCACCCTTTCTTTCACTGTTCTCTTCAGGAAATGAGAACGTAGCTGGGGCAAGTCGGGGAACGGAATGATGGTCCGCATGATAGTATTAGTTAGTAGTCCTCACTATTCTATGTAATAGTGTGTTAATAAATGTAATGAGGACTCCTTTTGAGTATGAATACTCTCTAGAAGACAATATTTGTATTCAAACTCACAGTTTATGTTTTGTCGTATTGTACACGACAGTCGTATTAATAAGTTGTATTTGTATTCTGTACTATGTATCTGACGACCCAAGATGGGTGATGTATACCTAATTTTGGGGGCGTCACAGTTGGTATCAGAGCTTAGGGATATGATCCCTGGCTAAGATGTGAGAATAGAACTAGGAGGGGAGAGACGGGGAATTCCTTCGCTAGTATGACCTACCTAAGTTTATTTGCATGGTATTTAATTGGTCGATCATAATATAAGGATAATATATGACATATCAATTAACTTTTATTTTGTGGCAGTATCTGAAAATGGCATCTGAGAATGTTGAGAATAGCAATGGAGCACAGGCGACTGTTGATTCACCACATATCAATAATCAGGATAATGTGCATCAGGAAGGTGACAATCCTCATGCAAACAACAACACTGACCAGATGATGAATGATGGAATGTTCAGAAACTTTATGCAGTTCATGCAACAGCAGGCGAGAGCGGCTCCTGTCCAAAATATAGGTGGAAACACTGAAAACTCTCGGACGGTCACCGCTAAACAGTTCAAGGAGCTGGGACCACCAGAGTTTAAGGGAGAGCCAAAATCACTTATAGCGGAAACATGGATAAAGCAGATTACCAAGATATTTGATGTCTTGGGATGCTCCGAGGAGCAAAAGGTTTCCTTTGCCGCCTTTATGTTGCGAGGAGAGACAGATTACTGGTGGAAATCGATTAAGCGTACTCAACCTGCCGCACTGAAGATGTCTTGGGAGAAGTTCCAAGAGCTGTTCAATGACAAATACTTTCCCGAAAGTGTTCGTCACATGAAAGAGGTGGAGTTCATCAAATTAGAGCAGAATAATATGACCGTGTCGCAGTATGAGGCTAAATTTACTGAGTTGTCCCGGTTTACGTCCCACTTGGTGGATAATGAAGAGCGAATGACGCAAATATTTTTACGAGGTTTGAAACCTGAGATACGTCAATATCTTATTTCTCATAAACTGTGTTTGTATTCAGATGTTGTGAATAGGGCTCAGTTAGTGGAGTGCGATAACGAGTCAACGCAACCAAAAGAGAGCAGTCGGCAAAATGATAATACCAGTGAGAGCAGTCATCGAAGCGGTGACAACAAGCGTGGAGGGAATCAACAGGCCAGAAATGGTAACCACTTCGGTGGTAATCAGGGCCAAAACAATAAGAATGGTCATTTCAAGAAGAGGAGATTCAACAATGATGGAAAGACGTCAGCACCAGCACCCGTTGTTAAGGAAGGAGAACGACCACCTATCATATGTTTCAAATGCGGAGGGGAGGGGCACATCAGTCCAAACTGCGCGATGCCGTCTAAAGCATGTTATAATTGTGGAAGAGAAGGTCATTTAGCTCGATTTTGTCGTTTACCAAAAACAAGTTCAGCCAAGATGGAGACACCAAAGGCCGTCCCAGAAAAGTCAAAACTGGTAGTGCAAGGGAGAGCGTTTGTTGTGACCTCCCAGAAAGCAAGGAACTCGAATGAGGTCATCACGGGTAAGCTTATCATAAACTCTAACGAAGTCTATACTTTATTTGATACCGGTTCTACCCATTCTTTTATTTCTCCTACTTGCGCTCATCGATTAAATTTGACTCCGGAGAAATTAGACTTTGATTTATCTGTTGAAACTCCATTGGGACAAACCTTCATTACATCCACGGTTTATAAGTCTTGTTTGGTCCAAGTTGGTACCCACACATTACCTGTCGATCTTATTTCATTAAAAATACTTGCATTTGACGTGATTCTAGGGATTGATTGGTTAATTACTCATCATGTAAAAATTGATTGTTTTCGTAAGGTTGTTAGCTTTCATATTCCTAATCGACCTATTATGCGAATTCAAGCAACCAAACCATTAAAATCAATCGCTGTCATCTCAAGCCATAAAGCTATTCGTTTATTGAAAAACGGATGTCAAGCTTTCTTAGCTCATGTCACAGATCTAAACAAAAATACGTCAATTTTGAATGATATTTCTATTGTTAATAAATTCCCTGACGTATTTTCTGAAGAACTTCCTGGCCTACCCCCAGAGCGTGAAATTAAATTTTGTATCGACCTTGAACCCGGTACAAAACCCATTTCCAAAGCCCCATATCGAATGACTCCTATTGAACTTCAGGAGTTAAAGATCCAACTGCAGGAATTGTTAGACATTGGCTTTATTCGTCCTAGTACTTCTCCTTGGGGTGCTCCTGTGCTATTCGTGAAGAAAAAAGATGGAAGTATGCGACTTTATATTGATTATCGGGAGTTGAATCATGTCACCATCAAAAATAGGTACCCATTGCCACGTATTGATGACCTATTTGACCAGTTGCAAGGAGCACAATTCTTTTCAAAGATCGATCTTCGTTCTGGATATCATCAGCTGAAGGTTAGAACTGAGGATATTCCAAAGACGGCTTTCAGAACTCGGTACGGGCATTATGAATTCCTAGTCATGTCCTTTGGATTGACTAATGCTCCTGCTGCCTTCATGGATATGATGAACCGGGTATTCAAGGAATATTTGGATCACTTTGTGGTCGTCTTTATTGATGACATCCTTATTTATTCCAAAAGCCGTGAAGATCATGAGCAACACTTGAGGCTGGTACTCCAAAAGCTTCGTGAATACAAGCTTTATGCCAAGTTGAAGAAATGCGAGTTCTGGTTGGAGGAGGTAGCATTCCTTGGGCACGTAGTATCAAGTCGTGGAATATCGGTTGACCCGACAAAGATTGAAGCTATTCAAAGCTGGGAGCAACCTAAATCAGTGACCGAAGTACGTAGCTTTCTTGGTTTAGCTGGTTATTATCAGAGATTCGTGGAAGGATTTTCTCGAATCGCTACTCCATTAACTCAGCTGACTCGGAAAGATACAAAGTTCGGTTGGAGCGAAGAATGTGAGAAGAGTTTTCAAGAACTCAAGAGGAGACTCATTTCAGCACCTGTTCTAACAATACCATCTGGTTCGGAGGGATTTGTCATCTACAGTGATGCTTCGAGCAAAGGGTTGGGATGCGTTCTCATGCAACATGGAAAAGTCATAGCCTATGCATCAAGATAACTCAAAGAATATGAGAGGAATTATCCTACTCATGATCTAGAGTTGGCAGCTGTTGTCTTTGCACTTAAAATTTGGAGGCATTACTTGTATGGGGAGAAGGTGGAGATCTTTACGGATCATAAAAGCCTCAAATATTTCTTCACTCAAAAGGAACTCAACATGCGACAAGGACGTTGGCTTGAACTGTTGAAAGATTATGATTATACCATTCAATACCATCCTGGAAAAGCGAACGTGGTAGCTGACGCATTGAGTAGAAGATCATATGTAAATACGAGTGCGATATTGTCAACACAAAGGCCCATTTTGTGTGACTTGCAAAGGATGGAGATAGAGTTAAAGACTCCAGGGACCCATGTGATGATGGCGAATATACGAGTAGAACCAACTTTAATCGATAAAGTTAAAGCTACTCAAGCTACAGACCTGGAGCTGATGCGTATGAGGAAGAAAGTGCAAGAAGGTGCTATGCCGGAAGCAAGAATCGATGAAGAAGGAATACTTCGAGTCAACTCCAGACTTTGTGTTCCTAACACCCTGATTTAAAGTATGAAATCATGATGGAGGCGCACAACACACCGTTTGCAATCCATCCTGGAAGTACCAAAATGTATCATGATCTTCGTCATACATTTTGGTGGAGCAATATGAAGAGAGAGATAGCGCTGTTTATCTCAAGGTGTCTAACTTGTCAACGAGTCAAAGCGGAGCATCAAGTACCAAAAGGTCCATTGCAACCACTTGAAATTCCAGAATGGAAGTGGGAGCACATTACCATGGATTTCGTTACCGGTCTTCCTAAGGTTTCTCAAGGTATAAATGCGATTTGGGTCATTGTTGATAGATTGACCAAGTCTGCTCATTTCTTACCGATACGAGAAACTTATACACTTGAACGTCTTGCTCGTATGTACATAAACGAGATTGTAAGACTGCATGGTATGCCAGTATCCATAGTTTCTGATCGAGACCCAAGATTCACTTCATAATTTTGGGTTAGTTTACAAAAAGCTATGGGCACGGATTTACGATTTAGTTCGGCATATCATCCTCAGACGGACGGACAATCAGAGAGGACTATTCAAACTCTGGAAGATTTATTAAGACTCCGTGTCCTTGACTTCAAGGGAAGTTGGGATAAGTTCTTATCATTGGTGGAGTTTTTCTACAACAACAGTTATCAAGCAAGTATTGGCATGGCTCCATTCGAAGCATTGTATGGAAGAAAATGTCGTTCTCCAGTATGCTAGGATGAGGTGGGTGAAGCAACGTTGTTGGGACCGGAGTTGGTACGTATGACTACAGAAAAGATTCAAATGATCCGACAACGTATAAAAACCTCACAAGATCGACAAAAAAGTTATGCTGATCTTCATCGAAAGGACGTGGAATTTGATATAGGAGATCATGTGTTCTAACATGTTGCTCCATGGAAAGGAGTTACGAGATTTGGAAAAAGAGGAAAGCTCAATCCTCGATTCATCGGTCCATTTTTAATCCTCAATCGAATAGGAACTGTGGCTTATAGACTCTCTTTACCGCCAAGTATGTCTCGTGTTCATAACGTTTTTCACATATCCATGTTACGCAAATATGTGGAAGACCCGAACCACATTATTGAGTTAGAACCGGACGAAATAGCGGAGGATTTGACGTATGAAGAAGTTCCTGTTCAAATCTTGGATAAGAAGGAACATATTCTACGCTCCAAGGTTATACCTCAAGTCAAAGTTTTGTGAAAAAATCACGATGTTGAGGAAATGACTTGGGAGTTAGAATCTGAAATGAAATCAAGGTATCCTTACCTCTTCGACATACCAGGTATGTACCCTAATTTCGAGGGCGAAATTTCATAAGAAGAGGAGGTTGTAAGACCCCAACTTTTATAAATAAAGATGAATTTTATATAAATATTATTTTTGAATATTATGGAGTTAATTTGATATAATGTTATAGTTGTGGGTAATATTTATAAATTTTGCAAAGTACGCAAGTTGTTATATAATATTCGATTGGTCGGGGAATATTCGTTTTAACAGGGAATATTCGTACAACGACACAATCATTGGTGGACCCCACAACGGAATTATTGTCGGATTGAGAAAACGACAAAAATATTTTATTAAAAATAACGACGAAAGTTTTACCATTGATACTGTTGAACTACTCGGTAGTAAAAGTACAGTAATACGTGTGGTTGCATAGTAGCACACGGTATTGAATATTAATGCTTATGTGAGAAGTCACTCAGTTTGATTCAATTATTGTCAGTTAATAATATGAATTATTTAGCGATAATGACGTTTTGTTTTATTCGTATTATTAACGTAATAAAACAGAAATATCTTTTTATATAAAACAGAATACTTTATTAAAGTTATTCTATAAATAGAATATATTATATTTTATTTAAAAGATTTTTCTTTAAATATGGACCGTCAGATTAAAGTAATCAATCTGGACCGTTCATGGATTAGTTACTATGCATTCTATTTTTCTATAAATAACAGCTCATTCCTTCATTATTTCTTACGAATTCACTGAACTCTAGAAAGAGAAACTATAGAGAGAAACTATAGAGAGAGAGAAGAAGAGTATTCTGCTACTTAACTACTTCCTTATTTTAGCTCTTCTTTAAAACGGTAAGGGGTGTTATTCTTTCTTATTCATGAAGAGAACTGTTGTTATTCTATTTCTTATTATTCTGTTGGAATAACCTATATACGCGGTCTACCCTATACTTGGTGACATTCTTCTATTATTCTGTTGGAATATCCTGTCTGTGTGTTTTACACCGAACCTGGTTCCGTCTTTATTATTATTCTGTTGGAACATCCTGTCTGTGTGTTTTACACCGGACCTGGTTCCGTCTTTATTATTATTCTGTTGGAACATCCTGTCTGTGTGTTTTACACCGGACCTGATTCCGTCTTTATTATTATTCTGTTGGAATATCCTGTCTGTGCGTTTTACGCCGGACCTGGTTCCATTATTTATTATTCTGTTGGAAAAACCTGTCTGTGCGATCTATCGCATGCATGGTGATTTCTTTTGTTATTCTATTCTTTATTATACTCAGTTGGTTAAGTTTTAACTTCTATACTCCATGAAATTAGTGGAATATCCTTGATAATTGCGGTTCATCCAGTATCTTTTCATGAAATATTCTCCTAAGCATTCTTGAATTTTACTCCACAAAGCAGTATCATGTTGACAATTTGGACGTTAATTCTTGGATAAATTAATTCTAGAACTTTTTTTATTGAATTCTTATATCATTGTCATCATCCTCATGTTTATAAAATTTTGAAAGTCATCTATGACATGTAATGCATAGATGGACTTGGTATGATTATAACCAGGGATTATTCGGTGTAATCATGACCGTAATGTTACAAATGATGTGGTAAAAGTCCTCATTGGCCCGTAGTGCATTGATGGACAGTTGTTGGCATGATCATGACCATTAATGAATACACGAATATCCTTGGCCGTAGTGCAGGGGTGATTCGATGATGTGTATTATTTTATTAAGCTGAGTCCCAGCGATCACAGTGTTGAAAAACCTTTTAAATCATAAAAGATAGTAGAGTTTATTTTCTACTTGACTCTTTTAATGGATTGCTTGTTCCGCTGCAGTTAAACTTGATGTCTATTATATTTTATCAGTTTAACATTGTTGAAGGTTAATGATAATTTATTCTGCATTATCTTAGTCATAATATTTCTTACTGGACTAGTTGAGCTCACCCTTTCTTTCACTGTTCTCTTCAGGAAATGAGAGCGTAGCTGGGGCAAGTCGGGAAACGGAGTGATGGTCCGAATGATAGTATTAGTTAATAGTCCTCACTATTCTATGTAATAGTGTGTTAATAAATGTAATGAGGACTCCTTTTGAGTATGAATACTCTCTAGAAGACAATATTTGTATTCAAACTCACAGTTTATGTTTTGTCGTATTGTACACGATAATTGTATTAATAAGCTGTATTTTTATTCTGTACTATGTATCTGACGACCCAAGATGGGTGATGTATACCTAATTTTGGGGGCATCACAGTTCTGATGGAAAAGGTCGATCTACTCACAAGAAAAGGATCTCTTCAGAGAAAGAAGTCTCGTCACAACCGGAAGGGGTGGACTTTCTGGTTAGAGAATTGAAAGAGCTTCGGAAGCAACTGACTGAAGTTCAACAGGTGAAGGATACTCCGGGAAAAAATACGTCTCCTTTTTCCTCGGATATTCTTAAGGAGAAAGCTGATCCTACCAAGAAGCTGCCTCATATGGAAGGTTATGATGGATCTGGAGATCTCTATGACCATAGTCAAGCATTTGACAGGCTGATGGATTATTATGATTTTACCGATGCAGCCAAGTGTCAGACGTTCGTGACGACACTTAGAAAGGATGTAAGACAGTCGATGGGTACTTTGCCTTCGGATTCAGTCTCGCCATGGACAGAGTTATGCAACAGATTTCATGCTCGTTTTGGGAGCAACAGAAGGAGGGGAAAGCCCACAGGTTCGTTAGCTCAAGTTCGATAATTTTTGAATGAGTCTTTGAGCCAGTATGTGAAGAGATTCCGTGAAGCAGTTGGCCAAGTGACCGACCTCAACGATCTTCAAGCCATTGGACTATTTCACAATGGTTTAGATCTGGTGAAGTCAGAGAAGTTAGTGAAGAAGTTGATGTTTCACCATCCGAAGAGTTTAGCCGAAGCCTTTGATAAGGCTGAGGGCTATATTGTAGTGGAGGAAGCTATGAATAGCTTAAAGCATCCTTCTTCCGACAGGCTGAAGGAGACAGATCGAGATAAAACCGAGGGCAGTCAGAAGAAGGACAAGGGGAATAATGATCGCTATGAGGGAGGGTCAAAGAAGTACAACAACAACTGGCGTCAAGGAGGGAATCGTCCACCTGCTCCTACCCAAAAGGTGAATAAGGTATACATCAAACTGAATACAGATAGGGCTGTAATATTGGATCAGATCAGGAACCAACCTTACTTTGAACCACCTCGTGACAACATTAAGCCTGGGGCTGGTAATACTCGTAAGTATTGTGGTTATCATCAGGCATCGGGTCACGACACGAATGAATGTTGTAGTCTGAAGGAATTTGTGGAAAGGAAGGTTCAGAGTGGTGTGTTGGTCCAGTATGTAGCCGGAAGGGATCATCAGCAGGAACAGCTGAATGATGATCGAATTGTTCAAGTGGTTCAACCGGTTCAACCTATACAACCTGTTCCTAATCAGCCACCAAGGCACGTCGTTGATGTTATTACCGGGGGGACATCAGGAAAGTTAGTAGGGAAGAAGAGACGTGGATATTTGGATTCGATTATGTCTATGGCGGGTGTTCTCCTGAAGACTGACAGACCATATCCAGGGACGGTTATATCCTTTACTGATGAAGATTACCCTTCAGAGCCCATCAAACCCCATGAAGGAGCACTGGTGATTACTGCATAAGTGGGTTCAATGGACATGGAGATAATGATGATTGACAACGGGTCTTCTGTTGATATGCTGTATGCCCGTACTTATCAGAGGATGCATCTGGATGGGCGAAAGATGGAGGTCGGACAAGAAGCTCCCTTATATGGCTTCAGCAATGATCCAATCAAAGTTGTAGGAACTATCGAGCTACCAGTTATCTTCAGCACGGCTCCTCAGCAGGTAGAAATAATGTGTAAATTTTATGTTGTGCATGTAGATTCGGCTTACAAAGCCATACTGGGTAGACCTACTTTGACCGCTCTGCAAGCTGTGACATCAATTCCTCACTTTAAGATCAAGTTCCCAACAGCACACGGGGTTGGTGAGGTGGCATGGGACTTGGATCTAGCCAGACATTGTTATCGTAATGTTGTGATTGCTTTGGGAGTGGGAGTTAGCAAGCAAAAGAAGACTATGGCAATAAAGATCGAACCCTTTACCGAAAGTAGTTCAGAACCGTTGGTTATGCCAGCTGAAAAGATAGAAGAGTTCGAGCTAATTCCCGGCAACAAGGACAAGACAGTGAAGATAGTTTCGGGGCTGCCGGAGCCTCTCCGGACGAACCTAATAAAGCTATTACGATGTTATGCAGATATATTTGCATGGGTGCCTAATGACATGCCTGGGGTGAGCCAAAAGATTGCGGAGTATAGATTAGAGGTGGACCCATCCAAGAAGCCTGTCCGGCAGAAGAGGAGAATTTTTGCACCAGAGCGACAGAGGATCATTGATGAGGAAATCACAAAGCTCCTTGCTGTTGACTTCATTTTTGAGATAGATTATCCGGAATGGATGGCGAATGTGGTCTTGGTCCAGAAGTAGAACGGAAAGTGGCGGGTCTGTATTGATTATACTGATTTGAATAAAGCTTGCCCGAAGGATTTCTATCCCTTACCTCACATTGATCAGCTCATCGATGCGACTTCGGGGTATGCATTACTTAGTTTTATGGATGCTTTTTTAGGTTATCACCAAATTTCTATGTGTAAAGAGGATATACCGAAGACGACATTCATCACGCACCGTTCGGTGTATGCCTATAAGAAGATGACATTTGGCTTGATAAATACTGGAGCTACCTATCAGAGGATGATGAACTTCGTATTCCGAAAGCAATTAGGGAGGAACATGGAGGTATATGTTGATGACACGATCGTGGAGAGCATGATAGTTCAGGAGCACTTGGACGATTTGGAAGAATGCTTTCAGACAGTCCGTCATCACAACTTGAGGCTGAATCCAACCAAGTGCACATTCGGGCTCAGTGCAGGGAAATTCTTGGGTTATCTGGTCAGTCAGAGGGATATCAAAGCCAATCCAGAAAAGATCCAAGCTATTCTAAACATGAAGACTCCTCAATCATTTAAGGATATTCAGCGTCTAACAGGAAGAATTGCAGCCTTGAGGAGATTCATGTCTAAATCGGCAGAAATATGTTTGCCGTTCTTTGACACGTTGAAAGGGCTGAAAAATACAAAGACGTTTCAGTGGACTTCAGAATGTGAAGACGCCTTCCAGGGAATAAAGACGTATTTGTCTTTGGCACCTTTGCTGGTGAAGCCAGTTCCTGTTGAGCCATTATATTTGTATCTGGCAGCTAGTTCATTGGCAGTAGGAGCCGTGTTGGTTCGAGAAGTTGGGGGAAAGCAGCATCCAGTTTACTATGTAAGCCATGTCCTTAGGGATGCTGAGACAAGGTATCCGAATATTGAGAAATTTACCTTTGCTTTGATGATAGCTAGTCGAAAGCTTAGGCAATATTTTCAAGGTTGGCTCTTGGTTGTTTACACGGATCAGCCTCTAAAGAAGGTTATGAGCAAGCCTGAAGTATCGGGGAGACTTGATGCTTGGACGATGGAGTTGTCTCAATTTTTCATAGAATATCACCTCCGAACTGCTATAAAAGGTCAGGCTTTAGCAGAAGCTGAAATATCTAACTGAGCAGTTGCAGTGCTTCAGCCCAATCAAAGTTCGTGGAAGTTATATGCAGATGGGTCTTCTACTTCAGACATCAGTGGGGCAGGGATTATTTTGACAAGTCTGGAGGGATTCAAAGTGCAGCAGACCATCAGATTTTGGTTCAGGGCAACGAACAACAAAGCAGAGTACGAAGCAGTTCTAGCAGGAGTACAACTGGCAAAGAGTCTTAAAGTTTAGAAGTTGATTATCTATAGTGACTCTCAACTAGTCGTCAAGCAAATTTCAGGGGAGTATGAAGCACGAGGACCAAGAATGATCAAGTACCTGGCAGAGTTGAAGGATCGGCTTCAGTATTTCCTTTCCTATGAGTTTCAAGGCGTTGAGCGTAACGATAATTCTATTGTCGATGCATTATCAAAGTTGGCTACTACGGATGCGAATATTTTTGATGGATCTGTTTACTTGGAAATTTTGCAGCATCCTAGTGTACAACACGAATCGATAATGTGTGTTGACCGTTCCAACTGCTGGTTGACTCCATATCTGGAGTATCTGGCAGATGGCGTCCTTCCTTCGGATCAGATGTTTGCCAAGAAAGTTAAGTACAAAAGTGCTAACTTCATTCTTATTGATGGGGATCTTTATCGCATGGTCTTTTCATCTCCATTACTGAAGTGTTTGACTCCGTCTGAAGCTGAATATGCTCTTCGGGAGGTTCACGAAGGCATATGTGGCGACCATATGGCTGCAAAGTCGTTAACCTACAAAGTACGTCGTAAGGGGTATTACTGGCCTACAATTTTCAAGGAAGCTACGGAGTATGTAAAGAAGTGTGAGAAGTGCCAACACAACAGTCCGATCCCACATCAGCCACCAGAAGAGCTATATTCGATCCTATCTCCTATACCATTTGCTGTCTGGGGGGTAGATATACTGGGTCCATTGCCGAAAGCTAAATGTCAGGTCAGTATTGTTATAGTCGCCATTGATTATATGACCAAATGGGTTGAAGCAAAGCCACTTAGATTGATCACAGAGCAAGAGTGTTTGAAGTTTTTAAAGGAATCTGTAGTGTTTCATTTTGGTATTCCGAAGGTGGTAATATTGAACAACGGACGCCAGTTTGTGGGATCAAAATTTGAGGCATTCTTGAAGGAGCTAAGGGTTCAGCATAGGAAGACTTCGGTAGCTCATCCACAGTCTAACGGGCAGGTGGAGGTAACCAACAGAACGTTGCTGAATGGGATCAAGCGTAGATTGGATGAAGCTAAGGGAAGATGGCCAGAAAAGCTGCTTAGCGTGTTATGCATCCTATCAGACTACGCCGAGGACTACAATGAGAGATTGACCTTTCAGGCTGGCCTATGGTACTGATGCCTTGGTCCCAGTTGAGATTGGATCTACAAGTCTTCGGGTCAGTCAGTTTAAGGAAATATACAATGAAGAAGGGCTGAAAGTTAATCTGAATTTACTTGAAGAGGCCAGGGAAACAACTTTGATTAAATTGGCAACCTACCAGCGAAGAGTGGCTAAGCATTACAATAAGGGGGTAAAGCTTCGTAGATTCGAAGTGGGAGATTTCGTCCTCAGAGAAGTCGAAGCATCTATGCCTCAGAATTTGGGAAAGCTGATGCCTAACTGGGAAGGACCTTATGAAGTTGTTGAGGTACCAAAGTCAGGGACTTATGGGTTGAAGGCATTGGATGGATCAGAGATAAAGAATACTTGGCACGCTGGTAGGCTTCAAAAGTATTTTCAGTAGATATGATGTTAGTATACCGGAAGTTTATATATATTTGAATCATCATCAATAAAGATCCTTTTTTCCAATTCGTCTTCTGTTCATTGCTGTTTGTTCTCATCGGTGTAAGGAGGTTCGGGTGGACTCGCTGACCATTTGATGGTAGCCTTTTCGACAGGTGTGTCCTTATGAATTTGTTAGGCCCTTCGTGGTAAACAAACTTCATCGGTGTAAGGAGGTTCGGGTGGACTCGCTGACCATTCGATGGTAGCCTTTTCGGTAGGTGTGTCCTTATGAATTTGTTAGGCCCTTCATGGTAAACAAACTTCATTGGTGTAAGGAGGTTCGGGTGGACTCGCTGACCATTCGATGGTAGCCTTTTCGGCAGGTGTGTCCTTATAAATTTGTTTGGCCCTTCGTGGTAAACAAACTTCATTGGTGTAAGGAGGTTCGGGTGGACTCGTTGACCATTCGATGGTAGCCTTTTCGACAGGTGTGTCCTTGTTGATTTGTTAGGTCCTTCGTGGTAAATAAATTCCCTATGATGCAGATCTACCTCACACTTCGGTAACAAATAGTATTGCATTACTTTATTACCTGATTTTGTTTAAGTGTTGAGTTCGGGTTGCATTCTTACTTGATCTCATTTGTTATATGACTTGCTTAATTGTTAGTTAACAGTTTAAGTTAAGTACAAAAAGAGCTTGTACATTTTTCAAGTTTCTTAATGATGAATTATTGACAAAAAATAATTACGAAGGAGTAATAAACAACAAAGTTGATATTTCAATAATGTAATGTTGTCTACATGGAAGATAAAATTTTTTTACAGAAGTCCTACAGCTAAGGAAAAGGAGGGTCATCGTCAAACATCGTCTTCTCCTTCGGAGGAGTCAAGGATTGATGGGTCTACCTTAGCAGCGACAAGTTTTTCTTTGCCTTTGCTTCAGCATAATTCGTAACCTTCAGAGTACATCTTGATGATCTCATCATTCAGCTCGGACGATCTTCGGTAGTCGTCCCTTATTTGTTGACGTAACTCTTCGGTCAAGGGTGGATCTAGCTCCTCCAATGCTTGCAGCTTACTTTGAAGCTTGCGACGTCTGACATAGTACCTTTCCTTGTCAACTCTGGCCTTAACTTGGACCTCATCAATTTGCTTCACTAAGCTTGAATTAGCGACAGCCAGATCTTCGTTCTTAGTCCTCAGAATTTCATTCTTCTGAACCAGATCAACATTCATATTGGTTGAAGCTCATTGACTGGCCTTGGTCGTTTCCAGTTCTTCTTTGATCCGGGTCAATTCTTTTTGAAGGCCCTCAGTGGTGAAAAGGATATCTTCACGTTGGCTTCTCTTTTTGGCCAGGGCCGAGTTTAGAATAGCATTTTCTCTTCGGGTCGCGTCCTCTCCGGCTTCAACTTCTTTATATCTAGGACGAAGTCGCCCGAAGACAGCATTTTCGTACAGATGTTCTGTGACGAACGAGATTTTGTAATTTAATTTTTAATATTTATTGAATTAAATAAATATTTTTCGATGATTTAATTATTAGATTAAATAATTAATTGATGAAGTTGTGATAGATTAATCTAATTATATGGGTTATATTGATTAAATTAATGTGAAGAATTTTATTATTCAAAGTTTGTATTTATGTGAGCTTATTGAATTAAATGAAATATTTAATAAGCATAATGTTATTTTAATTAATTTAATAAATAATTAGAGAATTAATAATTTGACATAATTAATTTATGAGAAAATTTATTATGTGACTATGTGAATTAGGAATAAATTATCATATTTTATTTAAATTAAAGTAAATAAGATATTGAATTTATTTTGTAAAAGGGCTGTGACACTACTAAACTATAGGATAAAAGATCTATTAAATTAAATAGTTATAATTCTTTTAAGGTTAGCCAAACAAGGCATTAGGGGAGGTTGAGGACAGTTAACACATGATCGGTTAACTGACCACAACTGCGTCAATTTATAAATTATATACATATTGTCATTTATATTATTTTTCTAAGTCTGACAAACTATTCAGAGAGAAATTGATAGTTTTGAGAAAAATTGTGAGTGTTGTTGATCAAACAACTAAGAAAGGATCATCAACGATCATCTCTACTAATCTACACTTTTTACTCTGGGTAATTCTTTTAACACAAATTCTATTTTACGTTGTTTAAGTTTTATAAGAAAATGGCTTTCAAGTTCTGTAAAATCTCTGTAATTGGAAAAAGGAGTAAAGATTATGTGTTAGTATAACATGTTTTATTATATATCAAATAATTCCATAGTATCAGTTTCATAAAAACATATCGTAGATAGTTTATTCAAAGTTACAGAGTATGAAAATATGGCCATATGGCCTTACATACCAAATTCAATACAATAATCATAAGTTGTATCATAAATTTACACTTGTATATAATTATGCATGTTAAAACAAAGAAAACAAACTTCAAATGAACAGATTCGGTGTTATAATGAACCCGTAATATTGATTTTCATGTTTTGTATTCAAAACCTTCAAAAACATCAAGAACAGTAAATTATATGTTTTGATTCTGCAAATTATGTGTTATAACATGTTAAAATCATGCTAAAAGGCTTGAGTAGTAAGTATATGTGTATTACAGTGTTTGGGTATGTCTAATTTCGTGTAAGAATAAATTAATTGGAGGTGTTGGCCAGGTTCTGCAATTTTTCGCGAATTGTAGAACTGATACTGGTTGGCCGCGCCGCGGCAACAGTCCCACGCCTTAAGCCTCGCGCCACAGCGCCACAGTGCCGCAATGTCAAGGGTCAAGCCGCAGCACCACCGCACCGCAGTGCCGAAGACAAGCCTATAAGTGGCGCCGCAGCGCCACTTTGCAGAATGTCTAGAAACAAAATTTTTAAAGTGTTCAAGTCCACGAATGTGATAGTAACCTAATCTAATGAACATAAAAATATGTTAGAAGTATAACGAGACGTTAAAATAAGTTGTTAACATGTCAATAACACAGTTACGTGCGGATTGAATGATTAAACACATAATTAACTTATTGTTCGTGAAGTGTAAAATTATGTATCAATAACTGTGGTAATTAAACTAAGTATAGTTATAATCCGAGTTAGACAAAAAGAATGAACTTGTGATGACTAGTTACGTTATAATTGACTGGTATTGTGAATATGAATGGTATGTAGGATTAAATCGAGGAACGTGTATAATTAACGTGTAATCTACGCACGAGGCAAGTTTCCTAACACTACTTGCTATTGTTATTTCAAGTTTATAAACTTACATTGAACAATTCTCCGTATTATTAATCTAGTTCAATTTATTATACTAAAGATTATTGATCTTTTCAAAGTATGATTCTGTCATACAATACTTATTCTATTGTATACTTCTCGAGATTTTTATTCGATTTAAGTATCAGTTATTGTTGAATCTTGTTAGACTACCGAACCCTTGTTAAATTTATCCGAACCAAACTTCCTTTGGTGCGGATTCAAATGTCAAACTGAGATGAACAACCCTGTATAGGGGATTATTTATGCTTTAGGGTTAAGATATTGTGCACAGTATGGTACTAAGGGCTGATCCCCCTAAGTACGAGAAGAAGAGTCCATAGTCTTATGACTGTTAAAGGTTTCAAGTATGAACACTTGACAACCTAGGACATAGTTCAAGGTCTTATGAGCCTCAGAAGTTCTTTTGATTCTTGTTATTCATTCTTGATTCAAAAGCCGAGTTTTCTTATTTCAGAAGTCTTTGATTCATTCGAATGTTATTATTTTATTGTTATACTTGTGGGCAATCGTGCTCACTCCTGTGTAATAATAATATTACAGTTAAGAACGAAAGGTCCGACGAGCCTCTACTAGCAAAGGCAAGGGCAAAGTTAACAAATGATGAAGACTTGTTGTTTATTTGATGTATTTATATTTCAGACTTATGTTAAAGTTGTGTAAGACTTATTATTTGTTTATGTTTTCCGCATTTGAGATTTAAGGTTAGTATGACATGGGATTGATGTATTTACATTCAGATGTTGTAACTCCATAAGGAGAGGATTTATTTATATCTATTTATGGTTTTTCATTTATTGTGGGTAGATAGATACATGATGTTTGGACAGTGAACACCAAATTCCGTGGGAATTGAAGTACCCGGATTTGGGGGTGTCACAGGTTGGTATCAGAGCTGTAGGTTATGAACCTTAGGTGGGGGAACAACCTTAGGTAGTAGCCTTATAGGAAGAACATAGTGATGGAAAACTCTTATCGAGTTCTAGGAAATGAATTTCTTAATTCATTATAGATAATAAAAGACTTTATGTGTTTATATGATAAATTATGTGTTCGCTAGTACGACTTAATAACTAAAACTTAAAACTGTGTTGTCAGGATGTCGGATGTTGGAGGAGCTAGTCGAGCTGGGGAGGAGGAACCCCGAGTACCTATAGTGGAGGAGCACCGAGACATTCATGTCGTTAGGGAGCAGTTGGTACGGAGAGAGCCATCTCCGTTGATCACTGTTATTGGTCAGGAGCATGAGCCTGAGACTGATCCAGAGGAGGATCCTGAGGAATAAGAGGAGTTTCCACCGAACTCCATCAATGCTGAGATGTACGACGAGTTATATGATCGTAACATAGAGTTACGTGACACTATTCAGGAGCTGACTGAACGGGCGGTTATTCAACAAATTACCATCGAGCAGAAAGATAGGGAAGTTGTGACTCTTCACACACGTCTAGGAAACGTAGAATGGGATTTGGTCCACGAGAAGGGTCAAACCGAGGAGAAGTCCGAGGAGATAAAGAAGTTGAAGAAGGAACTAAAAGAAAGCTCAGAAAGGCTGACCATAGCAGAGGAGGGCTTGGTAAGAGAATCACGTCGTGATGATCTTGCATAAAAGGATTGTCGTGCAATGAAGGCTAAGCTTGGGAAAACGTACTGTACACTTAATAATGCAATGGATGAGGCCCAGGATCGAGTTATGAGATACCCAATTTAGTTTGAAGGACTACCATCATATATGCTAGATCGCAGGACGATATCCCGCATCATGGAAGAGGAGCGAAGCAAGGCTATTAAACGCCTTAACAGGCAGTGATAAGAATTTGTTTAATTATGTGAAAAATTTATCTGGTATTTAGATGTAAATTCTGATGTGTTTATGAACGAAGAAATATTTTAAGGTTTTAATCCTATAGATTCTTTATCTTGGGATAGTTGATATAAATAGCAGTGATGCTATCGTTTGATGTTAAAACTTTAGATTTGAATAAATATATCAAGTTGTTGAGATAGTGTGTTAAGTGATTATGTTAAATTGTTGAGTTAAGCCTTAATTATTTAGAGAATTTAATAGAGATCTAATAAGCATATATTTTAACAGAAATATGCTGCCAAGAAGAAGACAAAACCATCAACCGGCTCATGAAGAATCAACTACTAACAACAACAATGCCAATGCTAACCCTGTTCAACAATTAGTAATCTTACTAGCTGGAGTGATGAATAATCAACCTCAAGCTCCATCGAATACAACGTTCAAAGATTTTAAGGCGGTGAGATCGCCAGAGTTTAAAGGCTCCAGAATCCGATAGAAGCTCAGACTTGGGTTATGGAGATGGAGAAGGTTTTTGATGACACCAGAGTCAGAGAGGACCAGAAGACCGCTTTTGCAATGTTCATACTGAAATCCGAAGCCAGTTATTGGTGGCAAGAAAATAAGGTCCGTGGAGGAGAAGGTGTGATCACGTGGGAGAGGTTCAAGGAGATGTTTTTCGAGATGTATTTCCCAACCAGCTCGTAGAACCAAATGGAGGTTCAGTTTCTGGAGTTGAAACAGGGGAATATGTCCGTACCAGACTATGCGGCAAGATTCAATTAGTTGGCTAGGTTTACCACATATCAAGTACACACGGATGGGAGGAAAGCAAGAAGGTTTGAACAAGGACTGAAGCTGTGGTTGTATAGTAAGGTGTCAATGTTTCAATTGAAGACGTTCGCTGGGGTACTAGAGAAAGCCATACTCGCGAAAGGTGGAAGCGATGCGGTAACAAAGTATAATCAGGATCAGAAGAAGAAGAAGAACGAAAGTGAAGGAATTAACAAGGCTAGTGGAAGTAACACAGGAGGTAAAAATAATCAGAAGAGGAGATGGTCTGACAACTCACCAACTGGAAATCAGCAAGGAGGTCAGAAGAAGAGGATCGAAGCATGCCCGACCTACGGGAAAGCTCATTTGGGAGTGTGTATGAAAGGTAAATGAGTGTGTTACGATTGTGGTCAAGAAGGCCACATAGCACATAACTTTCCTAACGCAAAGAAGGGTGCCTGCTTCACTTGTGGTTCGAAGAATCATCTGCCAAGAAACTGTCCTAAGAAGGGATTTGGAGGGGCAAGATAAGGAGGAAACAAGGGAAACAACGGTGGAAGCGCTCTGACTATCGCAGGACCAACCGCAACCAACCGACCGACCGCCAGGACATTTAACATGATAGTGCAGGATGTTGTGCAGTCTCGCGATGTGGTGTCAGGTATCATTCCGATCAATAAAGTTAATGCTTATGTATTATTTGATTCGGGTGCTAGTTGTTCATTTATATCCGATGACTTTGCTAAGAATTTAGAATTGCCTAAAGATGAGTTAGAATACCCCATGAACATAGAAATCACGAATAAAGAAATGATCCCTGTTAAGTACGTACATAAGAACTGTAAAGTGGATATTAAGGGTAATATTATGAACGTAGATCTTATCCCTATTCGACTTGGAGAATTTGACGTTATCTTGGGAATGGACTGGTTATTCAATTACGGGGCTGTAATTGATTGCCAGAAGAAGCGTATTAACCTTATGACTCTGTCAAAGGTTGTGTTTTATAGTAGCAAGTCGCCTCGACAAGCGAGTTATCTGACGATGATCCAGGCCAGGAAGTTGTTAAGACAAGGCTGTGTAGGATATCTAGGTTACATAGTCGACAGTCATAAAGAGAATTCGAAAGTAGAGGAGATACCAGTAGTGAGGGACTTCGCCGACGTATTTTCGGACGATTTGCCAGGACTTCCACCAGATAGAGAGGTTGAGTTTATGATCGATTTGGCGTCAGGAACGGCTCCAATATTGAAGGCACCATACCGAATGGCACCGGTAGAGATGAAAGAGTTAATGGTACAACTACAAGAATTACTGGACAAGAAGTACATTCAACCGAGCGTATTGCCGTGGGGAGCGCCGGTGTTATTTGTGAAGAAGAAGGACGGGACGATGCGACTCTGTATTGACTATAGAGAATTGAATAAGGTCACGATTAAGAATAAATATCCATTATCGAGGATCAACGATCTGTTTGACCAATTGAAGGGAGCAAGATACTTTTCAAAGATAGATTTGAGGAGTGATTATCATCAACTGAAGGTGAGATAAGAGGATGTACCAAAGATAACATTCAGAACACGATATGGTCACTATGAACTTTTGGTAATGTCATTTGGTCTAACGAATGCTCCTGCAACATTCATGGGCTTAATGAATGGAGTGTTTAAGTCGTTTTTGGACAAATTCGTGATGATATTTATAGATGACATTTTGGTATATTCGAAGACCAAGGAAGAACATGAAGAGCATTTGAAATTAACGTTAGAAGTGTTGAGAAAGGAGAAGTTGTATGTCAAGTTTTCGAAATGCAAATTTTGGATTGAGCGGGTACAATTTCTTGGACAAATGATTGATAAAGACAGAATTTCGGTAGATCCATCCAAAGTCGAAGTCGTGATAAACTGGGATCAGCCGAGAACGCCGTCGGAAGTATGAAGTTTTCTTGGATTGGCAGGATATTACAGAAGATTCATTCAAGACTTTTCCAAGATCACAACTCAGTTAACGAATTTGACTCGAAAAGCTATGAAATTTGTTTGGACAGAGAAGTGTGAGAAAAACTTTCAAGAACTTAAGAAAAGGTTGAGTACGGCACCTGTGTTATCTCTTCCGGACGATACAGGAAATTTTGTTATTTTTAGTGATGCGTTGCATAAAGGACTTGGTTGTGTGCTTATGCAAAACGGTAGAGTCATTGCGTATGCATCACGACAATTGAAGGATTATGAGAAGGGGTATCCGACCCACGACTTGGAGTTAGCTGAAGTGGTTTTTGCTTTGAAAATCTGGAGGCACTATCTCTATGGGGAGAAGTGTGAAATATATACAGACCACAAGAGTCTGAAAAATATTTTTACACAAAAGGACTTGAATATGCGCCAGAGAAGGTGGTTAGAATTAATTAAGGACTATGACTGTGAGATTTTATACCATCCGGGTAAGGCAAATGTGGTTGTTGACGCCTTAAGTAGAAAGGGTCGGGAGAAATTGATGATGTTGACAGCTCAGAAGGAGTTAATTTCAGCCATGGAGAAGTTAGAATTGGAAGTGAAGTATCCTATGAAAATTGATGAGAAGCTGTTCCAGATGCAATCTGGTACAACCCTATTGGAAAAAGTTAAGGAGGCTCAACTTCAGGACGAAGAATGTAAAAAGGTGAAAAAGAATATATCCGAAGGAACCGAACCGAGATTCAAGATGGAGAAAAAAGGAATACTGAGATTTGATAACCGAATTTGGGTACCGCCAGTACTAGAGATTAAGGAAGACAATTTGAGTAAGGCGCATAGCTCACGATATTCGATTCACCCTGGCAGTACCAAGATGTACCAAGATCTTCGACAATATTTCTGGTGGCCAAATTTGAAACGTAATGTTGCAGAGTGTGTTGCCAGGTGTTTGACATGTCAGAAAGTGAAAGTAGAACATCAGAGACCGAGTGGGTTGCTACAACCTTTAGAGATCCCAGAATAGAAATGGAAACATATTACGATGGATTTCGTGGTTGGCCTTCCGACAACTCAGAAAGGCTATGACGCAGTATGGGTTATCGTTGACCGATTGACGAAATCTGCACACTTCCTTCCGATCAAAATCAGATTCAACTTAGATCAGTTGGCAAGGTTATATGTGAAGGAGATTATTTCGAGGCACGGAGTTCAGGTATCAATTGTTTTCGATAGGGATCTGTATTTTACATCGAACTTCTGGAAACGTCTACAGGAATGCATAGGTACGCAGTTGCGAATGAGTACGACATATCACCCTCGGACAGATGGGCAGAGTGAAAGAACGATTCAAACATTGGAAGATATGTTAAGAGCCTGTGTAATGGACTTTAAAGGAAATTGGGATGATCACCTACCGCTTGTAGAGCTCGGCTACAGCAACAGTTACCACGCTAGTATTGGCATGCCACTTTATGAAGCGTTATACGGCAGAAAGTGCAGAACTCCGCTATACTGGGATGAAGTTGGCAAAAGACAATTACTAGGCCCAGAATTGGTACAGCAAACAGCAGAAGTAGTCAAAATGATCCGATCAAGACTGATAGCAACTCAAGATAGGCAGAAGAAATACGCCGATCCACACCGTAAAAATATTGAGTTCGAATCGGGTAGTTATGTGTTTTTGAAAGTCTCTCCGTGGAAGGGAAAGATCAGGTTCGGAAAGAAAGGGAAGTTAAGCCCAAGATTCATTGGACCCTTCGAAGTACTACAAAGAATGGGAGAAGTTGCGTATGAGGTAGCTTTTGCCTCCAACACTTGAGAATGTCCACAACGTTTTCCATGTTTCAGTTTTACGTCCCTACAAACCCAATTATAAGCACGTGATTGAATATGAACCCCTACAATTCGAAAAAGATTTGTCTTACGAAGAAATTCCTGTTCAGATTGTTGACCGAAAAGAGCAAGTACTCAGAAATAAAGTAATACCTTCTGTTAAAGTAATTTGGAGGAACCACAACGCTGAAGAAGCAACGTGGGAACTCGAAGAGAATATGATGAAGAATTACCCTCATTTATTTACTTAATTTATGTGTAAGCGATTCTGGGGACAGAATCTTTGTAAGGGGAGGAGAATTAAATCCTTTTAAGGGGGAAAGATGTGACGAACGAGATTTTGTAATTTAATTTTTAATATTTATTGTATTAAATAAATATTTTTCGATGATTTAATTATTAGATTAAATAATTAATTGATGAAGTTGTGATAGATTAATCTAATTATATGGGTTATATTGATTAAATTAATGTGGAGAATTTTATTATTCAAAGTTTGTATTTATGTGAGCTTATTGAATTAAATAAAATATTTAATAAGCATAATGTTATTTTAATTAATTTAATAATTAATTAGAGAATTAATAATTTGACATAATTAATTTATGAGAAAATTTATTATATGACTCTGTGAATTAAGAATAAATTATCGCATTTTATTTAAATTAAAGTAAATAAGATATTAGATTTATTTTGTAAAAGGGGTGTGATACTACTAAACTATAGGATAAAAGATCTATTAAATTAAATAATTATAATTCTTTTAAGGTTAGCCAAACAAGGCATTAGGGGAGGTTGAGGACAGTTAACCCATGATCGGTTAACTGACCACAACTGCGTCAATTTATAAATTATATACGTATTGTCTTTTATATTATTTTTCTAAGTCTGACAAACTATTCAGAGAGAAATTGATAGTTTTGAGGGAAATTGTGAGTGTGGTTGATCAAGCAACTGAGAAAGGATCATCAACGATCATCTCTACTAATCTACACTTTTTACTCTGGGTAATTCTTTTAACACAAATTCTATTTTACGTTGTTTAAGTTTTATAAGAAAATGGCTTTCAAGTTCTGTAAAATCTCTGTAATTGGAAAAAGGAGTAAAGATTATGTGTTAGTATGTTAGTATAACTTGTTTAATTATATATCGTATAATTCCATAGTATCAGTTTCATAAAAACATATCGTAGATAGTTTATTCAAAGTTACAGAGTATGAAAATATGGCCATATGGCCTTACATACCAAATTCAATACAATAATCATAAGTTGTATCATAAATTTACACTTGTATATAATTATGCATGTTAAAACAAAGAAAACAAACTTCAAATGAACAGATTCGGTGTTATAATGAACCCGTAATATTGATTTTCATGTTTTGTATTCAAAACCTTCAAAAACATCAAGAACAGTAAATTATATGTTTTGATTCTGCAAATTATGTGTTATAACATGTTAAAATCATGCTAAAAGGCTTGAGTAGTAAGTATATGTGTATTACAGTGTTTGGGTATGTCTAATTTCGTGTAAGAATAAATTAATTGGAGGTGTTGGCCAGGTTCTGCAATTTTTCGCGAATTGCAGAACTGATACTGGTTGGCCGCGCCGCGGCAACAGTCCCACGCCTTAAGTCTCGCGCCGCAGCGCCACAGTGCCGCAATGTCAAGGGTCAAGCCGCAGCACCACCGCACCGCAGTGCCGAAGACAAGCCTATAAGTGGCGCCGCAGCGCCACTTTGCAGAATGTCTAGAAACAAAATTTTTAAAGTGTTCAAGTCCACGAATGTGATAGTAACCTAATCTAATGAACATAAAAATATGTTAGAAGTATAACGAGACGTTAAAATAAGTTGTTAACATGTCAATAACACAGTTACGTGCGGATTGAATGATTAAACACATAATTAACTTATTGTTCGTGAAGTGTAAAATTATGTATCAATAACTGTGGTAATTAAACTAAGTATAGTTATAATCCGAGTTAGACAAAAAGAATGAACTTGTGATGACTAGTTACGTTATAATTGACTGGTATTGTGAATATGAATGATATGTAGGATTAAATCGAGGAACGTGTATAATTAACGTGTAATCTACGCACGAGGCACGTTTCCTAACACTACTTGCTATTGTTATTTCAAGTTTATAAACTTACATTGAACAATTCTCCGTATTATTAATCTAGTTCAATTTATTATACTAAAGATTATTGATCTTTTCAAAGTATGATTCTGTCATACAATACTTATTCTATTGTATACTTCTCGAGAGTTTTATTCGATTTAAGTATCAGTTATTGTTGAATCTTGTTAGACTAGTGAACTCTTATTGTTTCGACTAGTCCATAGTTGATGAACGTCCTAAATTCAGAACCCTTGTTGAATTTATCCAAACCAAACTTCCTTTGGTGCATATTCGAATGTCAAACTGAGATGAACAACCCTGTATATGGGATTATTTATGCTTTAGCGTTAAGATATTGTGCACAGTATGGTACTAAGGGCTGATTCTCCTAAGTACGAAAAGAAGAGTCCATAGTCTTATGACTGTTAAAGGTTTTAAGTATAAACACTTGACAACCTAGGACATAGTTCAAGTAGTATGCACACAAGCCAATAATGTTTGATGATAAAGCATATACTTTGTAACAATCTTATTCATTTATTAATAAAAAGTATTAACTTATTAAAGGCTTTTAATTATCTACATGATGCTGTTTTATAATATATGATAAAGCCATAGTTTTAAGCAATGCTTTTAGAATAATGATGATGATCATTCTAATGAGATCTAAATTCTTATAAAGCTTAAAACTAAAATAGTTCTCAATCATTGGATTACTAAATTAGGGATTAGTGAATCCGGATAGATTGGTACATACGTTGCTTGCTCATTGGATGAGGATGATTGATATCATGATCATTTGTGTGGAGACACTAAAGCAAGTATGTAGGTGCTTATTGGAGAATAAGTTCACTAAACGTGGCTCGCTAAGGAATACCTAATGGAGTTTTACTTGCCTGTCAATAGGAATTCCTATAGTGATAGTAGTATAAGTGATCCTTGGACTTGAGATCATCATAATATCTTGTGTATGATGAGTTTATACTTTGACTTATTCCTTAAGACCCTTAGGGTATATCAAAGGGTATGCTTGGGTATAATAAGTTGTTCATGGAGATAATGTATGATCAATAAAGAATATACCGGTTCTAGTAAAAGAAGAGAAATATCTTATGTGATTCGATAAATGACAACCCAGTAGTCCTTGGCCAAGGCAGAATGAAATTAGAAATGAGTTTCTAATTTGCATTATTTGGAGTTGTGCATTTAAGAGTCGAAATACATATAATTAAATAAAATAAGACTTGACAGTAATTCCATGTCTTATATTTAATTTGGACATTGTATGGTGGAAGGATTGAATTGTACGGTAACTATATACTCAAAGGTTCTTTTATGATTAATGTTGAAATGTATATTATCTAGAAAGTCGTTAATCGCTAGGGAGGCTTATCCCTATTGTAGAATAAATATTATTTATTTAAATAAATTATTAGTTTAATTTATTTATTTAAATAAGATTATAATTGTTCTAATTGATTTATTCACAACCGGTTTAACCTAAAGGGTCACACCATAAAAGGAAGAATAATTATTTAACAAGTTAATGGCATAATCGTAATAATATGTTAAGTATATTTAATTTAATCTATGGTGGTGATAGAATAAATTAAATAGCTTAATATTTATTATTTAATATCTTAGAAATATTAAATATAAGTTAATAAGAGAAGTCTTATTAATATTATTACAATTATTTCTTATTTTAATTTCTAAAAGAGTTTAGGAATTAATTTAATATAAATACTCTCATTTATTCCTAATAGGATTAGGAGAAAAAATTAGTTAAATGAGTTTAATTAATTATCCCTAATAAGATTAGGGAGCCCATTTAATTAAAAGAGTTTAATTAAATAAATAATACCTTATTTTAATTAAATAGGATTACCTGATATCTTTATAAGAGGAGTCTTATATCATATATCATATATACGCAATTCCAATAGTTGGATAGTGCGTTCTTTTTCTATAGAGATAGAAAACTAGGGTTTAGTTAAACACCCATGTTCTTGAATCTTTCTTCTTCTTTGGTGGATCACCTCTAGAGGCCAAACACTTGGGTGGCTAACGTTGATCAAAGGAAGGAACCAAACCCGGTGGATTCAAGTTGAATGCGAAAAAGATTGGAGGTGAACTTGTACCTGAGGAAGCTCGGATCTTCAAGGGTATGATTCTTGTTCTTTCTTTTTCGTTTAATTAATAATTGTGCATAAAGGGTGATCCGGGTATATGGTTTGTAAAATTTTAAACTCTGATTTTTTCACGTTTCCGCTTATTTTGTGCAATTTGACTGCGTTCATGAATATTACAAACCTAACAGTGGTATCAGAGCCAAACCTTTATGCGAATTATTAATTATTTTAATTTGATATGTATATTGATGTGTTTAGAACAATTTAATTGGGCATGATTTTGTTGTATGAAATTTTTAAAAAAATAATAATAATAATTGCCGAAATCAATTTACTACCTGTTAACATAAGTTCGGATTATATATATATATATATATATATATATATATATATATATATATATATATATATATATATATTGTTATTGTTCACCCATCACGTGAATCTTCAAGGGAATCAGGATTACGTTTACATGAATCATGATTAAAAGGTTACATATATATGTATTATGGTTATCATGATTAAAATATAATTACCGGATATTATATTTTATATATATATATGTATTATGGTTAAAAGGTTACAGGATGATTCATGTGATTGTTTTTTTTTGATGCAACAGGTTCTATATATATATAAAACTCATTTGATAAATGAATAATTACGTGAATCTTTTTAAGGATATATATATATATATATATATATATATATATATATATATATATATATATATATATAATCTTAATTATTTTATTATTAAAATTAAAAGTTTATTTTAATCTTAAAATAAAAAGTTTATTTTAATTTTAAAATTGAATTTCATGCTAACTAATTAGAGTTGGAATTGGATTCTATGATAACTAATTGGAGTTGAAATTGGATTTCATGTTTCCTTAAATAAAAGAGTTTATTTATATATGAAATAAGATTTCATATTATTCAAAATAAAGGAGTTTATTTGTGACTAGAAAAGAGAATCCGTATTTCCTTAAATAAAGGAGTTTATTTAGATATGAAATAAGATTTCATATTATTCAAAATAAAGGAATTTATTTATGAATAGGAAAGAGAATCCGTATTTCCTTAAATAAGGGAGTTTATTTAGATATGAAATAAGATTTCATATTATTCAAAATAAAGGAGTTTATTTGTGAATAGGAAAGAGAATCCGTGTTTCCTTTAATAAATGAGTTTTTTTTTTACTTGGAATTGGATTCCATAATTAATTAAAATAAAGGAGTTTATTTTGATTAAAATAAAATAGTTTATTTTATTCAAAATTAGATAAATAAAAGAGATTTATTTTGATTTAAAATTAGATTTTATGCTAACTAAATTTGCTCATTAAATGATATCAAGATATATATTGAATGTTTATTATTCATGAGATAAATGTTATTTATTGATGCATATGGTGATGTGTATGCATGTGTTAATAAATGAGATTGATTATGGACTATTGACCAATGTGATTGGATTTTATTTTAGTTAGATGCATGAATGTATGAGTTTTATTACATGGGGTCTGCTACCTCGTCTTCTCTAAATTTTTTTTAATGTAAATTCTAACTCCCTCCTATATACTTCTCATTGACTGCTGATCAATGTTTCTATTTATTTTAAAATAGTTTTGTAATAGGAATAATTAGAATTAATTTTGATGAATTGGATATCAAGGATCAAGGAGCGCTTGAAGACCCGTTTGTAATGGAGCCCGGGTTTAAATGTAATAGTTATATTTAAATATTAATTCTTGCACCCCTAGGGTTTGACCTTTTGGTTCACTTGGTGGCTCTAGTGAACCAAACTAGAATAAAAATCCATAATCAATCCGGGTAGAATATAGTATTCTATATGTGCATGCTTATACTATATATATATATTATGCAAACATACTTTGCATGTTAATTAATATGACGCGTATTTTATATATATATATGTGCATGCGCGCTAAACAAGATGAAACAAATTAATAACAAACCCTCAAATTTTTATATTAAGTCCTAAGCGTTCAAAGATATTTGGAATATCGAACGTCGCCTTCTAGCATGATAAAAATAATAGAGTATCAATTAATTATTATAAGTTTGTTGTGTCACCACAAGACTTATCTTAATTCTTTGAGATGTCAATTTTATCACATCTGATGCTTATAAAAAAAATTGAACAATGTTATTTTGTTATGTCACCACAAGGACAATATTTTTCTTTTTTGAATATATGGAGTGCTAAGTTGGACTTGATTTAGATAATTTTGATTCAGATGTGCCATCACTTGTTCAAAATAATCTAAGAGTTAAAATACAAGGAGTTATATAGTTAATGTAATTGACAAGAGTTGTCTACTTATTTATTTATATATAGTTTGTTGTGTCACCACAAGGCTATATACATTTGAAATGGGATCCTTATTCTCACTAGCAAATCTTTAATTAGATTTTGCCGAACTATATAAGTGAGGGTAATATAGTTTGATAAAAATAGTGGGAGATACCAATTTAAAACAAGACCTAATTTATTTTAGTAATTAATAAAAGAATGTATGCTAAAATGTTGTTAATTTTAAATTCATTGACAGAATTTTATAATGTCTAAATCACTATCACTGCGAAGTATATTAGATGCTATTTAATCGGACCAAATTAAATGGATTGGTTAAGGAATTTGAGAATAGTTCTCATGGTTGAAAAGCTATCTTATGTCCTTAATACGCCTATCCTTGCAATGGTTGCAGACAATGCCTCTGAGGAAAGATTACTACTTTTAGAAAGTGGCAAGATGATACACAGTTGGCTCAATGCATCATACTCGCATCCATGAGTAACGAGCTTCAGCGTCAGCATGAAACTATGGATGCTCTTACTATATTCCCTGCACATCAAGTAGTTGATGGTGAGGAAAGTAGGACTAATAGATATCAGATATCTAAGGAGCTCTTCCGATCTAGAATGACCGATGACACTACAGTATAGATAAAAGTACTTAACATTATCAATTTGATTGATCAATTAGGACAACAGGTTTTGTCATGGATGGAGAGATGAGCCAAGATTTGATCTTGCACTCACTCCCAGACTCCTTTCACAATTGTTATAAATTTTTCATATGAACAAGCCAGATATCAGCCTCGATGATTTGCTTAACATGTTGAAAAATATTGAGAGTCACTTTCCAACCAAGAAAGACCAAGTCTTACTGGTAAGGGCCAAATGATCTTCTAAAAAGAAGAACAATTCTAAGAAGGTAAATAAAAAAGGCAAAAACAAAAGATAATAAGAATAAAACTGATACGGATAGCAAATGAGTTTGCTTCCACTGCAATAAGCCTGAACACTGGAAAGAAACTACAAGAAGCATCTTGAAGAGGCTAACCAGATGAAGCTTAGTGAAGTTTCGATTACAAATATAATTTTGTTCATGATTTAAAATAAATTTTTCTTTAAGTCAAGATTCTACTTGGGTATTGGATACCGGCTTTGGTTATCATAAATTAAGATTTATGAAGGGACCAAGTAGAAGTAGAAAGCTAAACAAAGAAAAGTAATCCTATGTGTGGGAAATGAAGCAAAGGTTGCTACATTAGCCATAAAAACTTATAGTTTAGTAATGCCTACGGGTAAATCTATTAAGTCAATAAGTTGTTATTGTATTTCAGTTCTTGTTAGAAACATTATTTCTATTTTATTGTTGGACAATGAAATCTTTGGTATTATATTTAAGAATAATTGTTGTTCTATTTATAATAATAATATTTTGTATAGAACTGGAATATTACTTAATATATTTTGTATACTTGACTTACGTGAAAAATTATTTTACATATTGAACAAATTAGTATAAAAAAAGGTGATGATCATTCAAAGAGTTGAATGTGTGTATTTACTGAAATATAAGTATGAATTATTTGAAAGCTTCAAAGAATTCAGAAGTGAAATAAATTGACAAAGTATTAAGATTCTTTGATTAGATCAAAGAATAAATACTTGTGCAATAAGTTTCTAGATCATCTCAAATGGTTTTCTCACAATGGATGCCTCCTTGTACACAATAATTGATTGATGTATCTGAAAGGAAAAATCGTACCTTGTTGGACATGGTGCGACCCATAATGATTTTACCGATATTTCAGTATCTTTATGGGGTAATGTCCTAGAAATGGTTGCATATCTACGAATAGGTAACCTCAAAATTCAGCCCCAAGACTCCATAAAAGTTATGGACAGGGAAGATTCCTAATCTTAAGTATGTTAAGATAAGGGGTTATCCAACTTATGTGAAAAAGGTTTCAAAGGATAAGCTTCGGAAAAGATTTGACAAGTACAGATTTGTGGGACATCCTAAAGTAAGTTTAGGGTATATGTTCTATAATCCTACTTAGCAAAAGATGTTTGTTGCGAAACACGCTACCTTCTAAGATAAAGATATTTATCATTGAAGGGGCTAGTGGGAGGATAATACATCTTGAAGAGTTCAAGAACCACAAAATACTATAAGTTAAATAAGAGAAATTTGTAGATAGACCTATTGTACCACAACCGAATCGTAAATTTGGAATTGTATCGAAGATACCTGGGAGGTATAGATTCATCATAGATGATGATGATGAGGTACGCATCATAGAAGATGATGATCCAGTTACATACGATGAGGTAAGAGGTGTAGACACTCAGAGAAATGGATTGAAGCAAGTTTCTCAAAAATGGAACATTCATTTTGATGAAACAAATCAAAAGAGTTTGATTTTTACACAAATAAGAATTAACCTAATGTGTACAAAAGGGTCAGTGGGAGCGCTGTGACATTCCTAATATTATATATTGATATACTATATGTAAGGAATGACATACTAATGCTACAATCAATAAAGATGTGATTAAAATTTATAGTGGGTCTAAATTAAAATTAGAGGGCTTAACAGACTCAAGTTTTTTTTAGACAGACCAAGACGACATAAAAAAAATCACTTTAAGATAAAGCGTTATCTTGAACGGTGGTGCAGTGTAATTGGAAAGGTTCCAAACAGCAACGAGTTGCTGGTTTAGTGATAAAGACAGTATATAGCTATAAATGAAGCTGCAAGTTGATTGTTTGGATGAAAAGTTCATTATAGAATTAGAAATAGTTCCTAAGTCTCATCTTGGATCTAAACACGTGTTGCGGCACTTTCATTTAATTAAAGGAATCATTGAAAGATGGAAAATCAATATAGAGATAGTGGATTCTCAAGAACAACATTGCATATCCATTAACTAAAGTTTATCCAACAACAGGATAATCGTCACTTAGAGAAGAAGGGTATGAGATACCATGACGATTGACTTTAGTGCAAGTGAGAGATTGAAAGTAGTATGCACACAAGTCAATCATGTTTGATGATAAAGCATATACTTTGTAACAATCTTATTCATTTATTAATAAAAAGTATTAACTTATTAAAGGCTTTTAATTATCTACATGATGCTGTTTTATAATATGTGATAAACCCATAGTTTTAAATAATACTTTTAGAATAATGATGATGATCATTCTAATGAGATTTAAATTCTTAGAAAACTTAAAACTAAAATAGTTCTCAATCATTGGATTACTAAATTGGGGATTAGTGAATCCAGATAGATTGGTAGATACGTTGCTTGCTCATTGGATGAGGATGATTGATCTCATGATCATTTGTGTGGAGACACTAAAGCAAGTATGTAGGTGCTTATTGGAGAATAAGTTCACTAAACGTGGCTCGCTAAGGAATACCTAATGGAGTTTTACTTGCCTGTCAATAGGAATTCCTATAGTGATAGTAGTATAAGTGATCCTTGGACTTGAGATCATCATAATATCTTGTGTATGATGAGTTATACTTTGACTTTTTCCTTAAGACTCTTAGGGTATATCAAAGGGTATGCTTGGGTATAATAAGTTATACATGGAGATAATGTATGATCAATAAAGAATCTACCGCTTCTAGTAAAACAAGAGAAATGTCCTATGTGATTCGATAAATGACAACCCAGTAGTCCTTGGCCAAGACAGAATAAAAGTAGAAAGGAGTTTCTAATTTACATTATTTGGAGTTGTGCATTTAAGAATCAAAATATATATAATTAAATAAAATAAGACTTGACAGTAATTCTATGTCTTATATTTAATTGGGACATTGTATGGTGGAAGGATTGAATCATACGGTAACTATTTACTCAAAGGTTCTTTTATGATTAATGTTGAAATCTATATTATCTGAAAAGTTGTTAATCGCTAGGGAGGCTTATCCCTATTGTAGAATAAATATTATTTATTTAAATAAATTATTAGTTTAATTTATTTATTTAAATAAGATTATAATTGTTCTAATTGATTTATTCACAACCGGTTTAACCTAAAGGGTCACACCATAAAAGGAAGAATAATTATTTAAGAAGTTAATGGCATAATCGTAATAATATGTTAAGTATATTTAATTTAATCTATGGTGGTGATAGAATAAATTAAATTGCTTAATATTTATTATTTAATATCTTAGAAATATTAAATATAAATTAATAAGAGGAGTCTTATTAATATTATTACAATTATTATTATTTTAATTTCTAAAAGAGTTTAGGAATTAATTTAATATAAGTACTCTCATTAATTCCTAATAGGATTAGGAGGAAAAATTAGTTAAAGAAGTTTAATTAATTATCTCTAATAAGATTAGGGAGCCCATTTAATTAAAAGAGTTTAATTAAATAAATAATACCTTATTTTAATTAAATAGGGTTACCTGATATTTTTATAAGAGGAGTCTTATATCATATATCATATATACACAATTCCAATAGTTGGATAGTGCGTTCTTTTTTTTATAGAGATAGAAAACTAGGGTTTAGCCAAACACCCATCTTCTTAAATCTTTCTTCTTCCTTGGCGGATCACCTCTAGAGGCCAAACACTTAGGTGACTAACGTTGATCAAAGGAAGTAACTAAATCCGGTGGATTCAAGTTTAACGCGAAAAAGATTGGAGGTGAACATGTACCTGAGGAAGCTCGGATCTTCAAGGGTATGATTCTTGTTCTTTCTTTTTCGTTTAATTAATAATTGTGCATAAAGGGTGATTCAGGTATATGGTTTGTAAAATTTTAAACTCTGATTTTTCCACGTTTCCGCTTATTTTGTGCAATTTGATTGCGTTCATAAATATTACAAACCTAACACATAGTTCAAGATCTTATAACCCTCAGAAGTTCTGTTGATTCTTGTTATTCATTCTTGATTCAAAAGCCGAGTTTTCTTATTTCAGAAGTCTTTGATTCATTAGCATGTTATTATTTTATTGTTATACTTGTGGGCAATCGTGCTCACTCTTGCATAATAATAACATTGCAGTTAAGAACGAAAGGTCCGACGAGCCTTCTACTAGCAAAGGCAAGGGCAAAGTTAACAAGTGATGAAGACTTGTTGTTTATTTGATATATTTATATTTCAGACTTATGTTAAAGTTGTGTAAGACTTATTATTTGTTTATGTTTTCCGTATTTGAGATTTAAGGTTAGTATAGCCTAGAATTGATGTATTTACATTCAGATACTGTAACTCCATAAGGAGAGGATTTATTTCTATCTATTTATGATTTTTCATTTATTGTGGGTAGATATGTAACGACCCCAAAATAGGTCCATTCCATCCAACCTATTCTGAGTCGCCAAATACATGGTACAGAAAATAACTACAACTTTATTACAACAATTATCGTGCAAAATACAACAACACATATGATGTGAGTTTGGATACAAATATATACCAAATGTGACTCATGTTCCAACCGTGGACATCACCTCACAATGACACCTTACATAAAGGTATATTCAAAAACTGTTTTAGAAATTAGAATATTTGGGAAGTGCTCAAGGAAACCTTCGTACATGGGAGGCCACACGTCTAGGTTATGATAGATATCATATGGCCACAGAATTATCCTTGGTTGACCCAATAGACCCCAAAGAAAAACGAGAAGATTACTATCATATTCTTCCCAATGGTGAGTCTTCTCTTGACATATCATTATCTCCACTGTCTCTAATTGAGAATTATACTTCAAACAAACACCAAGATTATATAGGTAGTGCCCATAGATATACTCAGCAAGTGGATGAGCACAACCCTGTCTTATGATGACACGAGGTTGTATGTCATTAGACATCTTGTATGATAGTGGCAAACCACCCTTCCAACGTTGGGTACACCTTACCCTATTGGATTTACCAAATATAACTACTAAATGAACTTTTCTATACTGCTTCGGGAGAACATCCACAGCTAGAGACCACCGTTCTATTTTCCCGTTACCCTCGCTCGACCCAGCTACACTCTTATTACCTGAAAGGAATTGTGAAGCAAAAGGATGAGCACAACTAGCTCAGTAAAGAATATCATGACTAAAGATAATTAAATTATCAATAGCCTTCATCAATAATAAATCAGAGATTTAGAATATATGGTAAATGATAAAAATTTCAACCATAGTTACAGCGGAACGAGCAATCCATTAGAAGAGTCAAATAGACCATAAAGTCTATTATCTCCTCCATGTTAAAAATCTACCAACAATGTTTTATCCCTGTAACATCAATCAACAGTTCTGGTCCACAATCATATAAATAACTCATAATCATAATTATGATTCTAAATTCCTCTTCTCATCCAGGACAAAGATAATTTTCATCACTTGTCTTTACTTGAAATATCAAAGATCATGGTTATACCAAATCACAATTCTTGTTCATAATCATACTAATAATTTCATCTTTGTACTACGGGCCAAAGATATTCGTCAACAGTTTATCTTTGCACTACTGGCCAAAGATATTCAACAACAGTTCATCTTTGCACTACAGGCCAAAGATATTCAACAACATATCATCTTTGCACTACAGGCCAAAGATATTCATCAACAGTTCATATTTGCACTACAGGCCAAATATATTCATCAACAGTTCATATTTGCACTACATCTCAAAGAATTATAATCATTTTAGAATTTATATAAACAATAATTATAACCATGTTGATCAATTCACCTTTGCACTTAAGCTTAAGATATTCAATTATAAATTTAATGGTCATGATCATACCGGTCACAATTCAACTTTGCACTACAGGCCAAAGAGAACCCTAGTCATGATCATACCAATAATCTACCCATCTTTACACTCCAGTGAAAGAGAATTTCAACATCAAGGTTATAAAAATGTTATATATAATAGTAAAATCAATATAATCAAAACATCTAGATTTAATCTCAAGAGTAATATTCATAAATCAACTATAATTTAGTTAGAAAAAGAAACCAATTTTGTCTTGAATAGTACCCGTGAATAGTAACTCATGAATAGTAATTCGTGAATAGTAACTCATGAATAGTAATCCCGACACAAAAAGGTAGAAATTCCACAATAAAATCCATACCAATATTTCGATATAATGATATTGAAAGAATAACATTTCTTAAGCTTATAAACAATTTATTTAAATTGTTTACACTTACTAAATAATGCATTTAATCATTCAAAAATACCAAACTCATAAGATTTCATTACCAATAATCAAAATCCTCATCAAAAATCTGCATATACCTCATATAGGATTCTCAAGCTATAAAATCCTATTTTCCAATTTTCTTACTTCACATAACATATTTAATTCATTTACTCATAACTAGTATATTTTCATGAAAAATACCAAATCAGTTCCAAAAATATTTTTTTTCTGAAATTTAGCATAATATAGTCCCATAGTGAACATATATTTTTCTCAGAATTTTTAAAAGTCATTTACTATTTTTCATATGGCCAAAACAACTGAATATTTAGACATTTATCAAAAATTATACTTTTGTCCAAAAATTCTGAAATTTACAGAGTATACTTCTATCATATACATGTACTCCCAATAAAAATTTCATCAATTTTGGAGTTAACCACAAAGAATTATAAGCTGTTACTTCTAAAATAGTCTTTTCTCATAAAATTCATAACTCTCAATCTATACATCCAAAAATCACCATTTTTGGACACAATCAAGAAAACTCATCAAAATATCATTTTGAATTTTTCTAGAATTTTTGAAGATCAGAAAAATTACGAAACTAAAAATCATAACAACCCTTAAAATCCATTACTATCCCTTACCTCAAAAGAGCAGTACTTCTGACTGAATATCGGATATGATGCTGAAGAAAACTTGCACTAATGAATAGCAACTCACCAAGTATCTAAAAACTCACAAAATATGCTTCATAATATAGAGAGAGAAAGAGAGAAAGCTTATGTTTCTGGTGTGATTTTCAATTCTAACTTAGCCCTCTATTTATAGGAAAATTTTGGTAGGTTTGACCTGCAACCTGATGGCTTTACCTGCTACTATTCCCACCCACCACATTTGAAATATAATTCAGCACATTTCTTCACCAACCACAAGTGGGGCCCACCAATTCTAGAATTTTCTACCAAAATGATTAACTCCGAAAATTCAACAATTTCTGAACCAGTCATCTTGTAAAATTCGTAATAAATCATACGTTCATTTTTAACGGTTCAAAATTTGTGGACATATACTCAACTTATATATGTATAACATATCCAAAAATTACCACGATCCAACGGTCGGATTAAAAATTATAACCCCTGCAAAATATCTCAAAAATCCTGATTTTTAATACCTCCATTCCGACAAAAATACGGATAAAAACCTCAACATTAACTCCTTCATTTTTAACCACAAAAATATATCCCTCATTTATATCCACATAAAATAAATATTTCCTTATCATATGAATCAATAATTAATTATTCACAAATAATATTACAGAATCACATTTATGACAACCAGGCCGTTCCCAGGAAAGAGGGGGCTTTCCAATAAGAATTTCTCCTTACTGGCGCGCAATTAGATGACCAAACCTCTCCTTAGACAGAACTTTCTAGACATTGACAATAATGTTATCTAATAATATTATTCAAATAATATGAATTATTGATCTGATAAAGGAAAATACTGTGCAGCAACAATTATTGAAATAACAATAATATAAAATATTGAACAGTAACTACTGTAACAATTATTGAGTAGTGCCTTCTTACGTAAGAATCAATAATTTTAAAAATACTGTGCAATACCGTGTGCTACTGTGCAATAACGCGTATTACTGTATTTTAACCACCGGGTATTCCAACAGTGTTAACGGTAACAACTACGCCGTTATTTGTAAAAACTCAAATTTGTCGTTTTCTTCACCCGACAGTTATTCGTTATGGGGCCCACAAATAGCTGCGCCGTCGTACGAATATTCCCCGACAGAAAGAATATTCCACGACCAAACGAATATTCCCCGACAATAATGATTATTTTATAACCACTTGCTTATTTTGAAAAAAAATTCATATTTCACCCATAACTTTAAACTTTTATCAATTTAACCATTTACTGAATAGAAAAATTGAATACTTTTATTTCATAAAATTCGGGGTCTTACAATCTCCCCTCCTTATGAAATTTTGTCCCCGAAATTTACGTACCTGGTATTTCAAAGAGTTGAGAATACCTTGCTTTCATTTCAGATTCTATCTCTCAGATCAACATGATTTCTCCATTGCTCATCTCCCATGATAACGTCATTTGGGTTCCTCATTTGTTGGGAAGTCATGACAACCGCCATCCCTCGAACTACTCGGCTTTGACTTGTCTGGAGTAGCATTTGGCGTCATCATTACCGTTGGAATATACCTTTCTATAGGACATATTCCTCCCTCAACTGCCTCTTCGTACTCCTCATTCATGATCTGAATCATCAATCTTCGATCCATATCAGATTCAGGTTGACCGCTACGTACGGGGTAATTCAAAATTCGATGTTGGGTTCTCCCAATTGCTTTCCAAAAAGAGAAATTCATATCATCTATTTTAGCCTTCTTAGATCGAACATCTCTTTCCATAATATCCACGTGTCGTGCGGCTTTTGCCCATGCATCACTTATTCTCACTCGTTCAGTTTTTTCTTCTCTCAGCTCATATTCTATTTTTATCATCTTATACTCTGCCAAAGAATGCTTCTGTTCAAGCATCACATATCGGGTAACACAAGCTTGAATTGTTGCATCCTTTTGTTCCACGACCGCCTGTCGTTCTTCTGCCTGCTCTTCGAACTCATGAATACGATTTTGAAATTCTACATTTTGATCATATAATACCTCTAATAAACTCTCCTCTGGTACTTCTTCTTCCTCTTCTTCCTCAGTCTCAGCTGTTACCTCTGCGACTATCTCGGGTGTAACTATCAATTCTTCTCTCACCACATGGATATCTCTAATTCCTTCTTCGTCTGGCATCACATTATCACGGTTAGTGATTAGAGGTATCCCCACAGTCTCATTCACTCCATTATTAACATTCTCAGCTGCCATTCTCAAATACTGCCATAAAACAAGGGTTAATTAAACAAATTAACATATCACATAATATCCCAATATTATGACTGACCAACAAATAAGCTTAGGTAAGACACACTAGCGAAGGATTTACTCATCTCTCCCCTCCTAGTTATATTCACCGATCTCCGCCAGAGATCATATCCCTAAGCTCTGATACCAAATGTGACGACCCCAAAATAGGTCCATTCCATCCAACCTATTCTGAGTCGCCAAATACATGGTACAGAAAATAACTACAACTTTATTACAACAATTATCGTGTAAAATACAACAACACATATGCTGTGAGTTTGGATACAAATATATACCAAATGTGACTCATGTTCCAACCGTGGATATCACCTCACAATGACACCTTACATAAAGGTATATTCAAAAACTGTTTTAGAAATTAGAATATTTGGGAAGTGCTCAAGGAAACCTTCGTACATGGGAGGCCACACGTCTAGGTTATGATAGATATCATATGGCCACAGAATTATCCTTGGTTGACCCAATAGACCCCAAAGAAAAACGAGAAGATTACTATCATATTCTTCCCAATGGTGAGTCTTCTCTTGACATATCATTATCTCCACTGTCTCTAATTGAGAATTATACTTCAAACAAACACCAAGATTATATAGGTAGTGCCCATAGATATACTCAGCAAGTGGATGAGCACAACCCTGTCTTATGATGACACGAGGTTGTATGTCATTAGACATCTTGTATGATAGTGGCAAACCACCCTTCCAACGTTGGGTACACCTTACCCTATTGGATTTACCAAATATAACTACTAAATGAACTTTTCTATACTGCTTCGGGAGAACATCCACAGCTAGAGACCACCGTTCTATTTCCCCGTTACCCTCGCTCGACCCAGCTACACTCTTATTACCTGAAAGGAATTGTGAAGCAAAAGGATGAGCACAACTAGCTCAGTAAAGAATATCATGACTAAAGATAATTAAATTATCAATAGCCTTTATCAATAATAAATCAGAGATTTAGAATATATGGTAAATGATAAAAATTTCAACCATAGTTGAAAAATTTCAACCATAGTTGCAGCGGAACGAGCAATCCATTAGAAGAGTCAAATAGACCATAAAGTCTATTATCTCCTCCATGTTAAAAATCTACCAACAATGTTTTATCCCTGTAACATCAATCAACAGTTCTGGTCCACAATCATATAAATAACTCATAATCATAATTATGATTCTAAATTCCTCTTCTCATCCAGGACAAAGATAATTTTCATCACTTGTCTTTACCTGAAATATCAAAGATCATGGTTATACCAAATCACAATTCTTGTTCATAATCATACTAATAATTTCATCTTTGTACTACGGGCCAAAGATATTCGTCAACAGTTTATCTTTGCACTACTGGCCAAAGATATTCAACAACAGTTCATCTTTGCACTACAGGCCAAAGATATTCAACAACATATCATCTTTGCACTACAGGCCAAAGATATTCATCAACAGTTCATATTTGCACTACAGGCCAAATATATTCATCAACAGTTCATATTTGCACTACATCTCAAAGAATTATAATCATTTTAGAATTTATATAAACAATAATTATAACCATGTTGATCAATTCACCTTTGCACTTAAGCTTAAGATATTCAATTATAAATTTAATGGTCATGATCATACCGGTCACAATTCAACTTTGCACTACAGGCCAAAGAGAACCCTAGTCATGATCATACCAATAATCTACCCATCTTTACACTCCAGTGAAAGAGAATTTCAACATCAAGGTTATAAAAATGTTATATATAATAGTAAAATCAATATAATCAAAACATCTAGATTTAATCTCAAGAGTAATATTCATAAATCAACTATAATTTAGTTAGAAAAAGAAACCAATTTTGTCTTGAATAGTACCCGTGAATAGTAACTCATGAATAGTAATTCGTGAATAGTAACTCATGAATAGTAATCCCGACACAAAAAGGTAGAAATTCCACAATAAAATCCATACCAATATTTCGATATAATGATATTGAAAGAATAACATTTCTTAAGCTTATAAACAATTTATTTAAATTGTTTACACTTACTAAATAATGCATTTAATCATTCAAAAATACCAAACTCATAAGATTTCATTACCAATAATCAAAATCCTCATCAAAAATCTGCATATACCTCATATAGGATTCTCAAGCTATAAAATCCTATTTTCCAATTTTCTTACTTCACATAACATATTTAATTCATTTACTCATAACTAGTATATTTTCATGAAAAATACCAAATCAGTTCCAAAAATATTTTTTTTCTGAAATTTAGCATAATATAGTCCCATAGTGAACATATATTTTTCTCAGAATTTTTAAAAGTCATTTACTATTTTTCATATGGCCAAAACAACTGAATATTTAGACATTTATCAAAAATTATACTTTTGTCCAAAAATTCTGAAATTTACAGAGTATACTTCTATCATATACATGTACTCCCAATAAAAATTTCATCAATTTTGGAGTTAACCACAAAGAATTATAAGCTGTTACTTCTAAAATAGTCTTTTCTCATAAAATTCATAACTCTCAATCTATACATCCAAAAATCACCATTTTTGGACACAATCAAGAAAACTCATCAAAATATCATTTTGAATTTTTCTAGAATTTTTGAAGATCAGAAAAATTACGAAACTGAAAATCATAACAACCCTTAAAATCCATTACTATCCCTTACCTCAAAAGAGCAGTACTTCTGACTGAATATCGGATATGATGCTGAAGAAAACTTGCACTAATGAATAGCAACTCACCAAGTATCTAAAAACTCACAAAATATGCTTCATAATATAGAGAGAGAAAGAGAGAAAGCTTATGTTTCTGGTGTGATTTTCAATTCTAACTTAGCCCTCTATTTATAGGAAAATTTTGGTAGGTTTGACCTGCAACATGATGGCTTTACCTGCTACTATTCCCACCCACCACATTTGAAATATAATTCAGCACATTTCTTCACCAACCACAAGTGGGGCCCACCAATTCTAGAATTTTCTACCAAAATGATTAACTCCGAAAATTCAACAATTTCTGAACCAGTCATCTTGTAAAATTCGTAATAAATCATACGTTCATTTTTAACGGTTCAAAATTTGTGGACATATACTCAACTTATATATGTATAACATATCCAAAAATTACCACGATCCAACGGTCGGATTAAAAATTATAACCCCTGCAAAATATCTCAAAAATCCTGATTTTTAATACCTCCATTCCGACAAAAATACGGATAAAAACCTCAACATTAACTCCTTCATTTTTAACCACAAAAATATATCCCTCATTTATATCCACATAAAATAAATATTTCCTTATCATATGAATCAATAATTAATTATTCACAAATAATATTACAGAATCACATTTATGATAACCAGGCCGTTCCCAGGAAAGAGGGGGCTTTCCAATAAGAATTTCTCCTTACTGGCGCGCAATTAGATGACCAAACCTCTCCTTAGACAGAACTTTCTAGACATTGACAATAATGTTATCTAATAATATTATTCAAATAATATGAATTATTGATCTGATAAAGGAAAATACTGTGCAACAACAATTATTGAAATAACAATAATATAAAATATTGAACAGTAACTACTGTAACAATTATTGAGTAGTGCCTTCTTACGTAAGAATCAATAATTTTAAAAATACTGTGCAATACCGTGTGCTACTGTGCAATAACGCGTATTACTGTATTTTAACCACGGCGTATTCCAACAGTGTTAACGGTAACAACTACGCCGTTATTTGTAAAAACTCAAATTTGTCGTTTTCTTCACCCGACAGTTATTCGTTATGGGGCCCACAAATAGCTGCGCCGTCGTACGAATATTCCCCGACAGAAAGAATATTCCACGACCAAACGAATATTCCTCGACAACAATGATTATTTTATAACCACTTGCTTATTTTGAAAAAAAATTTATATTTCACCCATAACTTTAAACTTTTATCAATTTAACCATTTACTGAATAGAAAAATTGAATACTTTTATTTCATAAAATTCGGGGTCTTACAAGATAGATACATGATGTTTGGATAGTGAACACCAAATTTCATGGGAATTGAAGTACCCGGATTTGGGGGTGTCACATGTTCAAAGATAATCGATTAATCTTCAATAGATGCACATAATTTCAAATAAACAGATTAACAACAAACTTACCTTAGCCTGGTAACTAACGCCTTCATCGATTAAATCCATGATAGAACTATTGCCAAACCGATGATCATCGGTGTCCCGAACGAATGAATTGAATAGTTAAAAAGGAAAATTATCATTGAATTGAGGCCATACAGTAGGTGAAGCCATAGCTTAACGAGTGAACTCTGCAGAAGGTGAATGAGGTGGGGGAGATCTGGGTTGTTCAGGAGGAGACGGAGGTTGAGTAGGAGGAGGTCCAGTAGATGGTGGTGGCTGATCATCAGAGGGTTGTTTTCTCTTTCGAGAAAGGGAAGGGATTGATTCGTCTTGCTCCTCAACCTCGATATCTGTCTCGATGATCTCGATTGGAATCACGGGAGGATGAGTAGCTTTAGTCTGAGGCATTCAGAGCTCTTCATTGGTTACAGGCGTTATAATAGTTCTCCTCTTCTTGATCCGAATGACTCACGTCCTTTCGTCTAGAGGTAAGTCGAGGAGACCTGATCTGAAGGTTGGAGGGGGAACTAAGCCAGAAGATGGTGGATGATTTGATCTAGGCTTCCGAGAGGCTCTTTTCTTCAACCGGGGTTGGTTAGAGCCTTCGGCAGTGGTGAACTCTGTTGTTTGAGCTTCGACATCCAAAGGCTCAGAAGTTGAAGGCTCAGAAGTTGAAGGCTCTTCAGTTGGCCCATCAGTTGGAGTCGGCGAGGATTTACCCGAAAGGAATTTGTCTAAATCCTTTCGGTCAATTGACGTCGGTTTAATCAACGATACTGCAGAAGATAGGAAACAATAAATCACAATTAACATTTATTAAAGAAAATTCTGCAAGTTAGACATCAGTATGAGTTCGGGACTCACATTTATGGTCATATAACCACGCATGTTTGGTGAGAAGTACATGATTCCATTCCTTATTCGGAAAATTTTCCAGAAGATTTATTATCTCGCTCACTCGTTCTTCGGAGATATCCCCAACATCTGTAGATAGCTTTTCAGCAGTAGTCCAGTATTTTGGGAGGGACGATGTCTCTGGTCCTTTGACGAAGAACCATTTATTGTGCCATCCTCTGTTGCTTGATGGAGTGCTTATCAAGGATCGCCTCTCAAAATTTTCACCAGCCTTTGGAGATTGCTTGCTTAAGGCTTTGAATCCTTTCTCGCGAGACTTGCCGACATAATAGACAGAAAAGAAAAAAAATCAAGGGTAGGAGTAACCCCGACTTCATGGCAGAAGGCAATGAATACCAAGATGTGAATATAGGAATTGGGGACGAGCTGGGAAAATCCGACCCCAATGAATCCCAGAAGGGTAATTAGGAAGGTATGAAGAGGAAATCGAATCCCCTTTTCTAAAAAAGTTACTGGCATAGCGGTCCATCCTTCCGGTTGCTGGAACATTCTTTCCGAAGATGCAGGAACTCTATCCAGATGAGTATCTGGAATCTGGTAACGAGCACGAATGTTGTGTAGCTCAATTTCAGTAACAGTTGAAGGGGTATTGGCATAGGGGAATTGCTCTTCACTTTTGAAGAATTTATTAGGGCAAGGGAGAGTTTTTGATGTTGCCTCCTTACTCGGAGTAGAAGTTGGGCGAGGGTTTGAACCCAAAGTTGTCATGGTAGGGCTTGGAGAGGGAGGAACCGTGGTGATGGGAATGGCTACGATTGGAATGGTGGTGTCGGAACTTTGGGAAGCCATTGCTAGAGGTTTGCAGAGAGAAAGAAAGAAACCCGGAGGAAGAAGAAGGCAAGAGGCGTCCGAATTTCAAATTGACAGGTAAAACTGTCAAATTTGGGAAAAATTACTTTTTATACTGACGGTTTCACGAAACACGAGGACGACACATTTAATTGACAGTCATGATGAAGAATTTGAATAGGTAGCGTCTGATTTAAGTCTCAAGTATTAACCGGGTTGGGCCTCTCAATTGGATTTCTGGTTTTAATTTATATTGTTGCATGCTATTTATTGACTGGGCTTTGGATAGCTTCTCGTTGGGCCTTTTCTAGATCTTATTAAAATTCCATACACTTTGGTCCATCTTACAGTCTTTCATTAAACAGTTTGTTTAATAAAAGACTGGGGGGCAATGTTGGGCCATGATATTTTATGTAGTGGGCCAATTCTTTGGTGAATCCATCGGATCATTTCTATTGGGCTTGGCCAGTTGGGCCAAGTCAATGGGTTATCTTGATTGGGTCTTGAAAGTCTTGGGCCGAATTGTTGGACCAACCTATCAGATAACTAGATATCTACATTTTTGGGCTTTGACCGGTAATGATGAGAGAGGATAACAGTTGACTGTTATCTCTACCATACATTAATGTGGATGGGATCTAGTCGGCCGACGGTGAAAAACAGTGATGGGATGTAGCAGATATGGGCTGCAAGCAGTAAGCTGAGATCACTAGGAGTGGGGGTTTGGGTTTGGGTCAGTGGAGAGTGGGTGGCACGGAAAACCGAGCATGAGGATATATGATAACAGGAGCATCACACAAAAAAGGTAACTGATATTTTTTTCTCTCTCAATACACTAGATATTATTTTTCTCCATTGTTAACCTTGTGATCTGTAATACCCGAAAAAAATAAATTAATAATAAAAAAAATATTAAATAATAATAATAAAAATTTATTTTATCATTTATTTGGGTCAAACTAGTTATTTAATTTGTGTGGGCTAATTAGTATTAATAAGTGATGGGTAAATTAATTTAGTACAATTTGGGCCTTAAAATTTATTTGGGCTTTAAACTTAGTGGGTCTAATTTAGAATTGTCTAATTTTTTAAAATCTTATTAAAATTTGGAGAGTTAATAAATATATTATATTAATTAATAAAATTTGTTTTAAGTGTATAAATGTCTAAAACCTAATTTACTCAACATCACGTCTGATACAAATTGGGGGAAAAGAAGAAGAGCAGCGACGACACGTAAAAAGAGAAGGAGAAATCAAATTATTAGTTTATAGCTTGTGATTGCAAGTAAGGTATAGGAGTATACATATATATGATTCATATAATATATCACGTGAATTGATATGTATAGAAATTGATGATTTCTTTTCCTAAAAATAAAATAAAATAAAATAAAATATTTTGTTAAAGTGATTTAGTTAAAAACTGGTGTACTGTTGTTACATAATAAGAATTATATATATATATATATATATATATATATATATATATATATATATATATATATATGAGGTGCAGGCTTGCAGCACTTGCTGCAGACAATTTTTTTTATATATATATAAATTATATTTCGGTAATTTACGTATGTTTCGTTAATTTAGGTTATATATATTATTATATGTTAATAAACTTTTGGGCATAAATTTATAAACAAAATTAGTAAATCAATTGAAGTTATGTATGTTAATTGGAATTAATTAATTTTGCCGACATAGTTATAAAAGGTTTTAATAATAAATTTAATAGTACTATGTTATTAATGATTGGATTGTAATAAAATTTTATTAAATTATTGATATTGAACGGAAAGAATTTAGCGAGTTATTTTTGGAATATAAATTTTGGAGTATTAATAATTTATAAAAGGCGATGATTAAAGGCACATTAAACAGATAAGGAATTATTTTGGGAATTATTAGTTTGGATTATTTTAATTTGAGGTGAATATGTTTAGGTTGTGAATGACGTTTGTATTTGATATCGTTGGCATTTGAGGGTAAGATCTTGTGGAGTGTGCTATAAATAGTTTGGAAGTTTCAGGTACGGATTCCTTACTCTTTCAGCGATACTCTTGTTAAATTTGATTTGTTCGTTTGTTTCTATATTCCAAATTCTGTTATGATTTCACATAATTATTTCTTGTGAAATAAATATATTAGTTTCATTTTAGAGTTAATACATATTACTCATATTTGTACTCTTTGAATTAGGTTATCATGTTTAGTATTATTTATTTTGATAATTGTAGAGCGGTACATGTTGATACATTCTTTTTGAAACCTTGTAACTATAATTTGATTTGGTTCAACATGTACATATAGAACCCTTTTGTTGGTATTATGTCGCATGTGTTGTGACATGGTATTTTTGTTAGAATATACCGTAGGGTATACCTGAGCTATAACCACCTGTGGGGGTACCACATGCATGTCGTCTTGGCACGAGAGACATGACACTTTCCGTGGCGGTGTGATTAGTCCACAGCGTCTTCGTTTTGGGCTCTGGAGGAAGTGGGACATTTGGTGTGTTGTTGTGGGAGGCGTATGGGTTAGCCCTAGTTTTCTGTTCTGCGGATTTGTGATGTTGTGCCAAACACACCTATCCGATTTGCACATTTGGATTCGCGGTCCAATATGTGATTTGCCTGTGTGGCATTATTTTGACTTGCCTGTGTGGCATTGTTTTAACTTGCCTGTGTGGCAATGTATATTTCTGAGCTCACTCGGTATGAAATAACACCCAATCATTTGATTCAGCCTATTATTTCATTGTATTAGTTTTGTTTGTTTCTGTTCAGTTTAATTCATTGAGTTAGTTACTTCAGTTCGTTATTTCTTTACTCTTCTATTGGTTTCGTTAATTCTGTTGATTCAGATATATTCCTTTCAGATCTTTGGAGATTATATTTTCGTCAGTATTTACACTTGAGACTTTGTTCAATATTTTGTCTCTGTTGATTTTGTATTTCAGTTGTATATATCTTTTGTATCATTATATCCGTACTGGACATTTGGCTCATGCTGTGTTTTTCTTCTGGCAGGTTTGCAGGGGTGATTCAGGGCTAGTGTGATGAGAGTGTTGCCTTTGACCATCTAGGTTGATTCGAATTTTAAGTTTTGATTATTTTGACTCTGTTTGGAGAATTGTATTTAGTACTTTATTAATGGATCACCACTACTAATATTTTGAGGTTGTTAGTGCTCTGTTTATTTATTTTGAGGTTTGTTGTGCTTTGCACGTGACCTCCCTTTTCTTTTCGGGAAGGGGGTGTTACATGATCGCCTGTACTGACTCTCACGCCGGAGCTGTCTCCCGACGGTCGAAACCGTCAAGCTTTTGGTGTTGTCGTGTTTACTGTGCAGTATCGGACGTGTCTTACGTGATTGGGACGTGTGTAAGGATCTTGGCCTTAACACTATGTATGACTCTTATTCGAACTTAGGAACGGTCGTGGTAAACTGAGGCGGTGTGATCAAGTTATAAATACAGTCATAATCCAAGTTCAAGGTACATACACTTATTTACGCTTATACACTGCGGTTTAAGATCTCTATTGTTGATATTTCTGGCTTGTACTTATTCTCACGCTGGAGCTATTCCCTGGTGGCCTCGGCTGTTAAGTTTTTTGGTGTGTTTGTTCGTTCACTGTACATGTTTTAGTTCGCTATTTGGTGATTTGATGAGAAATCGGATTTGATGAGAGATCGGGTTTCATCTTCAGTGATGCAATGATATTGATCTGGGTTTCATCCTAGGTAATGCAATTATACTGATTTGGTTTCTCAGGCAAGACAATGGTTTGAGTTGGATTAAATAATGATTAGGGTGTTTGTTTTCTTTTTCGATGTTATGCTAGTGATTGCGTAGACATGCATAATGAAAGTCATAAAATAATTTAGAAAGTATATATGGGAATGATAGCTTTGTATGGTGATTGAATGATGCATTGTAGAGAGAGAAATTGAGATGCGCAAAGGGAGATAGAGTAATCGGGTATTATGTCAAACTAGGGGTAAGTTGGACATAAATGTACGAATTTAATTTTAAAATAAAAATCACTTGTGAAAATTACAAAAAACCCTTAAAAATTTATTAAGATGAGTAGCAATAATAGGGCCAATTAAAATGTCACCTTAGTAGAGACGTGAGAAGACTGGGAGCTAGTACAAAAGTCACGGGAGTACCTATCCCAAAGTCTATACGTCCTTTTCTCTATTTTTATTTTATTTTATTTAATCGGGTTCAATCATAGAAGAATGATTTAAATAAGAAGAGGGTTCAAAACCATTGTGCTGCACTTCCAAAAGGGATCCACCCCTTGAAAACTTATTTATTTTTACAATTATGGGTACAAATCCAGCTAAAAAGGCCCATGCAGTTTGTGTTCCATTTCCAGCACAAGGCCATGTAAGCCCTGTAATGCAACTAGCCAAGCTTCTCCACTCAAGAGGCTTTTATATCACCTTTGTCAACACCGAGTTCAACCACCGGCGGTTACTCCGGTCAAAAGGATCGGCGTGGGTGAACGGGTTCGACCATTTCATGTTCGAGACCATACCGGAGGGCTTACCACCGTCAAATCGTGATGCAACGCAAGATCCTGCGGCCCTATTCGATTCCATTCCAAAGAATTGTTTGGCTCCGTTTCGAGATCTTTTAGCCAAACTCAACTCTTCCCCGGAGGTGCCGCCAGTCACGTGCATAGTAGCTGATGGAATCATGAGCTTCGTTATAGAGGCTGCTAAAGAAATTGGTGTGCCTGAGGTTCAGTTTTGGACCGCCTCCGCTTGTGGATTCCTGGGGTATTTTCACTACCCTGAACTCATGAAAAGAGGCATTGTTCCTTTGAAAGGTACATATTTTTCTCCGAAGGCTTATTATTTCAGTGTTCTTATATAGGCTAGCCAATTGGATAATTTTTTTTTTTACTTTATGATTATTATTTTTAGAATTTTGTCTACCATTTCTATTATACTTGGAAAAGATGGAGTATTAGATAATCGACTATGCATAATTGTCACATGTATTTGTGTTTGTGTGACATTTTTATTCTCGAGTTTGCCTAATTAGCAAACCTACTAAGTATAATTACTAGTTCAAAATTAAACTTTTTAAAGGTCGAGTTTTTTTTTATTGTTACATTGACACACACATCACACACTCTTTACTGTCACCAAGAATCGAACTCTCGACCTCATAGAGGTCATGAGACAAGTCATTCCACTGGGCCAAATATCATCTCGTTAAAAATTGACCGAAAAGGTCAAAGTTTTTTTTTAGTCTAGATAATTCATCCCAGCCATTTGTTTTTTTTTCCTTCTGATTTTTATTTCCTTTTTCTGATATCCTTAAAATCTTATCCTAATATAAGTAAGTGTTAATTGCATATTAAACCCTAGAGTATACAATACCATTTTACCATTCGTACTCCGATGTTTAAACACTCCCATCCCGCTAGCCCAAGTACCTTTAAGTAGCATAACTGAGCCTTTTGGTCAATTTGTTCGTCGAAAAACGGCCACGTGTTTCAATTTAAATGGCTGAAAATTACAAAAGAACAAATTGAACAAAAGGGTTAGTTATGCTTACTTAAAGGTATTTGGGGTAGCGGGATGAGAGCGCACACACCACAAAACATTATCCTACATACGGTATGGTCGGTTGTAATTGTTGAGAAATTAAAATTGCCTCTCAAATATTGTTATCTTTGATAAATTAAATGACAAAAATATCAGTAACAAATTAAATTTGTAGTACCATAAAAATAATAACCACCTGTAGGAAATAATAATATAAAAATAGCCAAGCACAAGACATCAAGATTTTTACATGGAAAACCATCTAAAACTAAAAGGTAAAAATCAGAGGATAATTTCAAAAAAATTCATTATAATAAACTGAGAGAATATAAAGACATCTTAATAAAAACCCAAACAATCCCTATTTACTCATATTTCTTTCTCTCTATTTTTTTAAGCTTTACCATAAACTTTCTTCTCTCTTTTTCTTACTCTCGGATGGAATGGTTCTCCCGAATTCAATTCACCATTTGAATTGAATTGTCAACCTTGATATAGATATAGCCTTCCAAAGTTCTTCTCTCTCCATGATTTGGTGCCAAAACACAAGTACCATGCTTTGCTGCCATAAAACAAGAACCATGTCTCACCATATTTTTGTCATGGGTGTAGGATCAACAAGGAAAAACCCAACAATAGTTTGTTTGTTTGTATTCAAATTGTAGATAAGATCAGATATTTACAATTACATTCACACCACTCAATTTAATAAAGTGTACATGTGTATATTTGCCTTAATTATCACGGTATACTTGACATGAATTCTCATATTGGACAATAAATTCGTTTAATTCTGAAAGCTACTCTACTTAAATTTTAGTTGAGATGAATAATTCAACATGTTCTAAAATATCTTTCGCAATTTCAATTAGTGGGCCAACCCCGCTCGCTCAAGAGCATAAAGATAGGTAAAATATCTTTTTAGATTAATTATATGTCAAACTAAATAAACATATATAGTCCGATTTAATTTTTAATAACTACATTTGATTTGATTTCCCCTTCTTATGATATATATTTAATGTACTGTAATTAACTTTGTGGTTTTACCCTTCATGATGCCAGATGAAAATTTCATGATCGACGGTACTCTTGATACTCAGGTAGATTGGATCCCCGGCATGATCAGAAACCTTCGGCTCAAAGACCTGCCAACGTTCTTGCGAACAACAGATCCTAACAATGTGTTGTTCACTTACCTGAGAGACGAAGTGCAAAACTGCTTCAAAGCATCAGCAACGATCTTCAACATTTTTGAGCCTTTAGAACATGAAGCATTACAAGCTCTTTCCTCCATGTTCCCTCACATTTACCCAATAGGCCCTCTTTCAATGCTGCTAAAGAACCTCCCAAATAGCCCACTATATTCATTTAGGTCAAACCTTTGGATAGAGGACACAAAATGTCTAGAATGGCTAGACAAATGGGAACCAAACTCAGTTGTGTATGTGAATTATGGGAGTCTAACCATAATGAGTGACCAACACCTTAAAGAGTTTGCATGGGGACTTGCAAATAGCAAACATCCATTTTTATGGATAGTTCGACCCGATATTGTTATGGGGGATTCGGCAATATTATCCGAAGATTTTTTTGAGGAGATAAAAGGTAGAGGATTATTAGCAAGTTGGTGTCCACAAGATGAAGTACTTTCGCGTGAATCTGTTGGTGTTTTTTTAACTCATTGTGGGTGGAATTCTACATTGGAAAGTATATGTGAAGGGGTGCCTACAATTTGCTGGCCTTTTTTCGCAGAACAACAAACTAATTGTCGATATAGTTGTAGCGATGATCAGTGGGGGATTGGTGTGGAGGTTAATCAGGATGTTAAGCGCGACGAAATTGACGCTCTTGTTAGGGAAATGATGGAAGGTGATAAAGGGAAAAAATTGAAGGAAAAAGCACTTGCATGGAAGAAGAAAGCTGAAGAAGCTACAAGGATTGGAGGGTCATCTTATAATAGTTTTGATAGGTTCATTAAGGAAGTTCTCCTTGCAGGATGATTAAATATAGCTATTGTTTATTATGTTGTACAAGTTTTAATGGGATTGTGATTGTGAGGTTCTTGATTATATATATGTAAGGTTATTTGATTGGCAAAAAGACTACTTATATAGATGATAAACTGTTCCTTGAAAGAATATAATTTTAATGTATTCTTTATCCTAGAAACGAGCTTCACAAAATTGTGCTAATTTTAATTATAACATGTGAAAGTCCAATAATAATTTAGAAGGAAGAGTGTTGAATAGATTATTAGCTATTTAAAAATTTCCGTGACCTTTTTAAAATTTTAATTTACTTAATTTTTTTGTGATAATTAAATAATGCAAGATGTTGGGCCATGATACTTTATGTAGTGGGCTGGACCGAATGGACCTATCCATTGCATTGTATTTATTAGGTCTTGAATGTGTTGGGTCGGTTCGTTGGGCTGACCCATTAGGCAAATAAATATATTGAGTGGGTTTTGACCTGTAATGATGAAAAAGATAACAGTTGACTATTATTTCTGTCATCTCTGCAATGCATTAATGTGGATTTGAACTTAGTCGGCCGGCGGTGGAAAACAGTGATGGGATGTAGCAGGTGAGCTGCACGCAGCCGGCTGAGGTCACTGGTAGTGGGGGGGCTGTGTCAGATGGTAGTGGGTGGCACAAGAAAATGAACATGAGAGTATATGTAGGGGAGGATCACACAAAACAAAATGTAACTGATATTTCTCTCTCTCTCTCTCAAGACATTATATATTATTTTCCTCCATTGTTAATCTTGTGATCGCCTGTACTGACTCTTACGCCGAAGCTATCCCCCGACGGTCGAAGCTGTCAAGCTTTTGGTGTTGTCGTGTTTACTGTGTAGGATTGGACGTGCCTTACGTGATTGGGGCTCGTGGAAAGATCTTGGCGTTAACATTGGCGCTAAAAGGAGGGCCCTTTCTAGTGTTCTTGAGTTTTCAATCACAACCTGTTCAGTTATTTTACATCGGAGGTAATGGTGAGGAGTAGAACTGTTACACCGGAGGGACAACCGATGGCTGTGAGTTCGTCTTTGCAGCGTATTTCTGTCAAGGATCGTTTGTGTCCTTCAAAGAGTGCTCATGATAGCACGACTTCCAAACACAGCTCGGAGGGTTCTCGTTTGAGAGCCCGCGGTGAGGCTAGAAGAAGGTTGGTCTTTGCTGCTGACAAAGGACGGGACCATGATCGAAGGCGAGTGGAAGGCACACCGCCTAGGACTCGGCACCGAAGTGGTCAGGATGATAGGGCTGCCAAGCTGGCGAAGATGGCAGAAGAGGCAGATAAGGCTTTGGAGGTTCTTTGGAAGTAGAGGGAGGATATAGCTGAACAGATGCTTCGTGTGGCCGAATTGAGAGATGAGGCATCCAGTTATGTTCAGTCTGAAAGACGTAGCAAGCCCAAGGATGTACAACAAAGAGAAGGAAAGGAGCTTGTGCACTCTGGCCATGTATCTCGGGGTCGTCCTCAGGATCGAAGGAGATCAAGAAGTAGAACTCCTGAGGTATCAAAGAAAGCACCTCGCCTTATCGATTCTCGGGATCATGGTGGCAGTAGACGAAGAAGTAGGTCTAGAGAGTATATACCAGAGGCTACAAAAAAGGAACATCGTCCTGAATATTTTCATCATGATGATAAGGCCCCGCGCCGAAGTAGATCCAGAAGTCCATTAAGAGCAGGGGGTACTGATGGAAGAGGTCGATCAACTCACAAGAAGAGGATTTCTTCGGATAAGGAGGTCTCGTCACAGCCAGAGGGAGTGGACTTTTTGGTTAAGGAATTAAAGGAGCTTCGAAAGCAGTTGGCTGATGTGCAGCAGGTGAAAGATACCCCGGGAAAGAAGGCGTCTCCTTTTTCCTCGGATATTCTCAAGGAGAAAGCAGATCCTACCAAGAAGTTACCCCACATGGAGAGTTATGATGGATCTGGAGATCCCTACGACCATAGCCAGGCATTTGATAGGCTGATGGACTATTATGACTTTACCGATGCTGCTAAGTGTCATACGTTTGTGACGACGTTGAGGAAAGACGCCAGGCAGTGGATGGGTACTTTACATTCGAATTTAGTTTCGTCGTGGTCTGAGCTGCGCAACAAATTCCATGCTTGCTTTGGGAGCAACAGAAAGAGAGGGAAGCCTACAGGTTCTTTGGCTCAAGTTCGGCAGTATTCGAATGAGACTTTGGGCCAATATGTGAAGCGCTTCAGGGAGGTAGTTGGCCAGGTGATCGATCTTAATGATCTCCAGGCTGTTGGCTTATTTCAGAATGGCTTGGATTTAGTGAAGTCTGAAAAGCTGATGTTTCATCATCCGAAGAGCTTGGTCGAAGCCTTAGATAAGGCTAAGGGCTATATTGTAGTGGAAGAAGCTATGAATAGCTTGAAGCGTCCTTCTTTGGACAGACTGAAGGAGACAAATACCAATAAAGCTGAAGGCGATCAAAGGAAGGGTGGAGGGAATAATGATCGGCTAGAGGGCAGCTCAAAGAAGTATAATAACAACTGGTGTCAAGGAGGGAATTGTCCACCTGCTCCTACCCAGAAGGTGAATAAGGTATACACCAAACTGAATACGGATAGGTCTGTAATTTTGGATCAGATCAAGAACCAGCCTTACTTTGAACCGCCTCGTGACAACATTAAACTGGGACAGGGCAATACCCGAAGATTTTGTGGTTATCATCATGCAGCAGGTCATGACACAAATGAATGTTGTAGTCTGAAGGACTTTGTGGAAAGGAAGGTTCAGAGTGGTGTATTGGTCTAGTATGTGGCCGGAAGGGATCATCAGCAGGAACAGCTGAATGATGATCGAATTGTTCAAGTGGTTCAACCGGTTCAACCTATACAACCTGTTCCAAATCAGCAAGAACAACAGAATGATGATCTGACTGTTCAAGTGATTCAACCAGTTCAGCCTATACAACCTGTTCCAAATCAGCCACCAAGGCACGTCGTGGATGTTATTACCGGGGGGACAGCAGGAAAGTTGGTAGGGAAGAAGAGACGTGGATATTTGGATTCGGTTATGTCTGTGGCGGGTGTTCTCCCGAAGACTGACAGATCGTATCCAGGGACGGTCATATCTTTTACTGATGAAGATTACCCTTCAGAACCCATCAAACCCCATGAAGGAGCACTGGTGATTACTGCACAAGTGGGCTCAGTGGACATGAAGAGGATGATGATTGACAACGGGTCTTCTGTTGATATTCTGTATGCCCATACTTATTAGAGGATGCATCTGGATGGGCAAAAGATGGAGGTCGGACAGGAAGCTCCCTTATATGGCTTCAGCAACGATCCAGTTAAAGTTGTGGGAACTATTGAGCTACCGGTTATCTTCGGCACGGCTCCTCGGCAGGTAGAAATAATGTGTAAATTTTATGTTGTGCATGTAGATTCGGCTTATAACGCCATACTGGGTAGACCTACTTTGACCGCTCTGCAAGCTGTGACATCAATTCCTCACTTTAAGATTAAGTTCCCTACAGCGCACGGGGTTGGAGAGGTAGCAGGCGATTTGGATTTGGCTAGACGTTGCTATCGAAATGTTGTGATTGCTTCAGGAGTAGGGGTTAGCAAACAGAAGCAGACTATGACGATAGAGATAGAGCCCTTTACTGAAAGCAGTTCAGAACCGTTGGTCATGCCTGTAGGAGAAACGGAGGAGTTCGAGCTGATTCCTGACAAGAAGGATAAAACTGTGCATGTCTTGTACTGAGTGCCTCGGTGTGAGCGCCGAGGTTGAATTTGATGGCATGCATTTGAAACAAGCATTTCTGGGGTTATCTCCGGAACTGCTACTGCCTTCCTTGGGGTTATCTCCACGGTTGGAATATGCTATTTCTAGTGTTGGGACTGAGACGGAACATCTCGGGGTTATCTCCAAGATGAATCGGTCTTCTCTGGTTTGTGTTCCGGCATTGGATCTACATGCCTCAGGGTTATCTCTGAGGCTGGAATTGTTACTCCCAGTGTGTGTTCTGGGGTTGGGCTGTTACTCCCAGTGTGTGTTCTGAGGTTGAGCTGTTCCTCTCGGTGGTATCCGGAATGGATATAAACTGTTTTCCAGGGTTTCCTCTTAAAAGACGAATTTGCGCTCCTGTGATGTCAATAACAGATAAGCAGAAAATTTCGAGTGTCTACAGATGCCCCTCTTTATCATATTCATAAAATGCAATGCATGGATAGGATAAAGAATCCTAGACACTTGAAATATAATATGAAGCAACTGTATGATGTATGTGTATGGGGTTATTTCCCAACATGATGAGGATGATTGCTATCTCCCTATAACTTCTACTGGGGGATTTGGCTATGATGACCAAATTGGATGTGCGATTCAAATCTTTGAGGATGTTGACGATGGGATTATCACCAAAGTTCTGAATTCTTGATACAGACTTGATTCTAAAGTAGTGCCTCGTATGTGTAAGAGATCTGTGGGGATAAAGCTTTGTTTGTTTGAGGATGTGTATAACATATTCCGACATCAATCCTCCTTGATGACGTTTCCATCTCCTGGTTTGTATCGCCAGAGTACGTCAATGTTCTGTTGGTTTTACTGCCAATAGTAAATGTTGTCAGGGTTGCCTGACCTACGTTGATGTGTGAACCAACGGTTTACCACGCGTTGTAACCCCCGTCGGGGATACATTTGATCCTCTTTTGATGTGTAGATCAACGGATGAACTCCCTGTTGGGGATAAATGCCAAGGCTTCTTGGACTTTGTTGATGTGTGTATCAACTGATAAAATCATTGGATGATTTTTGATGCGACGTTGGATTGACTTGCCAACGGCTGAAATGATGTCAAGGTTGCTTGACCTTCATTGATACGTACATCGATGGATGACAATGCATTGTGATCCCCGTCGGGGTTATTGTATTATCATTGATGTGTGTGTCAATAGAACAAGCGTTGTAACCCCCGCCGGGGATACGTTGGATCATCGTTAATGTGTGTGTCAACGGCTGAAATCATTGGACGGCTTCCGACGCTCCGTTGGATTTACTTGCCAACGGTTATAGTGATGTCAAGGCTGTTTGACCTTCGTTGATATATATGTCAACGGATGATATGCATTGTAACCCCCGCTGGGGTTATATACTTCGACATATGTACCGCGTTGTGACCCCCGCCGGGGTTATGTGGCAAAGTAGGATGACGATCATGAATGAGAGAAATTGGACCTGTGTGAGGTATTGTTGAGCGTGACTTGTATCGTCTGAGATCACTGGCATAGTGTTCCCTGTGGTTGGGCGAATACCAATGAATGACGTGAACACCCATGGTTCAACCAGGATTGTAGGCTATTCTGCTCAATCTCGTAGCGTTTTTATCCCTGATTTGGCCTTTTTAGCTTGCGAGAACTCCTTTACAACTCAAACCGGACCGAGCTGGAGGGGTGGGACCCATATAGGGGTGCCACAGGTACACCTGCTATAGCCGCAGATGGACAGTTTGACCCGGCAATTGGACCAGGCACATATCTTTATCCGACATTTGGGTAGAGATACGGTAGAGGCAGATTCGTTTGATCCTTCCAGCGCAGGAGCTGGCCCCTCGGGTGACCCATTTGGTTTTGCCGGCGCAGATCCTCCTTTGTATCGGCTTGATATCCCTGTTGATAGAGATCTAGTGACTCAGGAGGAGTTACATCAGGTGGACATGATTGATGATGTGGACATCAACACCATTGTATTTTTCTGATGTGTACTATCGTTTATATCTTTTGATAGGCCTCTATTAGTAGTAGGGCGTCTGTGCCCCATTTCCCTGTATTTGTATCTATATATAGATGATGTATTAGATGATGATATACTTAGGAATGTATACACAGTTTTTTATTCCCTATATCATATTGCCATCTATTATATGTAATGCATGTATCATGTTATGCATATGTATGTATGTCCAGAGATATTCAGCATTGACCCCTGGATGGTCTTATGACACGGCCCGTGCAAATGTCTTCTTCGACAGTTAGCCGTATTGATCAAACCCCACCATTATTGGTGGTATCTGGTATGCGATCGTGGTATGATAGTATGTCACCATCAGACAGGGTGACCATAGATCATTTGTTGCAGTATACTATGACCCTGTTGATGTTTTAGGTTCTCACAGGATTCGTGGATGGCATGCTGAAGCACTGGGTATCGGAGAGGCAGGTTTTTCGATTTGGATTTCTACTTCCTATAGGATTTAAGACTTTGTCTAGCACTATAAATAGAGGATGAGAGTCAGGGTTTTATTCATTCAATCATCTACTATATTCTCTCATCTACAATATTGGAGAATTGAAGACATGAGCTAAGTTCTTTTTATTCAGTTCTAAGGGATATTGAACCTTATTTATAATTAATGGTTAATTGAGTATTCATTATTTATTCCTTCTCACATGAAGTTCATTCTTGATAATCTGATTTAATTTCTGAATGCTATTTGGCTTAACTGATTTGATTTCTGCAGGATTGAGTTGGTTAACGAATATCATATGCTAGATTAAGGAATAATATTACGTGTAATTGATATTGTTTCTAATCACAAGTAGTAATTAGTAATATCTGATTGTGGACAAGCTTTTGAGTATTGCTATGATTATCAGAAGACAAGTTAAATAATCCGAGCTTATGTGTTTGTTGCTTGGAATAGTCTAATTCCCTAGTTCTTAATGCTGCTATTATATTACATCTAGAGAGCTTGTTCTAGGTTATATAATTGTTAGAATCTTGTGAAGAGCTTGTTTCATTGAGTGACAATCTAAGGGGAGTTTCGGGTAGCAGAGCTTGTTGTTACCTAGGGCTATTAGTTTCATTGAAGGGTAAATAATGTTACACTTGATTAATCTATTATTGTAAAAAGGTGATACTGAACTAAAGAACTGAAGATTTTTATTCATTGTTTATTCGTATTACTTTATTCTTGTTAATTTAGTTAATTAATTAAAAATCCCCTTTTCATTAGAAACCATAGGATAAATATAAAATAAATCACTCTCTGTGGGATCGATCCTTGCTTACTATTGTGCTAATTGTTTAAATTTGTAAAGTGAAAGTGAGGTTAATTTAGGAGTGTAAACGACATCTCCCAAATTTTGGCGCCGTTGCAAGGGAGTGTTATTTGTTTTTGTTTATTCTTTGTTTTCGTTTATTTTTATTATTTTCTTTTTCTTTTTGTTTTATGACTCAATCCTCTAACTTTGTTAACTTAAATTTTGATCAAGAGATAGAGAAAACTGTAGATACAAAAGAAGTTCTTGTTCCATCACTTGAAGTGGAAGAGATGGCGGTGCCACACAATAACAGAACTTTGAAAGAACTGGCTACTCTTGATCTGACTCAACCATCTTTTTGTATTGAGTATCCTACTTTAGATGTTGCTTTTGAACTTAACTCTAGACTAATTCATCTTTTGCCTACTTTTCGTGGTCTTACAGGTGAAAATCCATATAAGCATCTAAAGGAGTTCCATGTGGTATGTTCGACGATGAAAGCACAAGGAGTGGCAGAGGAGCAGATCAAGCTTAGACTTTTTCCATTCTCATTAGCAGATTTGGCTAAAGACTGGTTATACTATTTACCTTTAGGATCAATACGATCATGGACTGATATGCAAAGATTATTTTTGGAGAGGTATTTTCCTGCATCAAGAGTTACCGATATAAGAAAGGAGATACGTGGAATCAGGCAGTTCAATGGAGAGAATCTTTATGAGTATTGGGAAAGGTTCAAGAAGTTGTGTTCCAGCTGTCCACCTCATAGAATAGGTGAACATTACTTGATCCAGTACTTCTATGAGGGGTTGCTACCAATGAAAAGAAGCATGATTGATGCAGCAAGTGGAGGAGCACTGGTAGATAAGACTCCAGAAGCGGCAAAGAACTTAATTGCAAACATGGCAGCTAACTCATAGTAGTATAGAACTAAGATGGATCACACACCACAAAGGGTAAATGGGGTAAGCACGAGAGACTTGGAGCAACAGATTTCTGATTTAACTATTTTAGTTCGACAAATGGCTGCAAGGAATACACAAGGTATTCATCAAGCTCAACCTCAGTACCACACAGAAAACCAAGAAGTACCTGTCAATTCTAGGACATCTATGGGGGATATGTTCAAAGCATTCATGAACCAAACACAACAATTCATGAGTCAGACACAACAATTCTAGCAAGAGACAGGAACTTCTGTTCAAGATCTGAGGGATCAAGTTGGTCAACTTGCAACCATTGTAGGAAGGTCACTTTCTCAAACTGTTGAGAATGTAAGTGCCATAACATTGAGATGTGGTACAGAGGATCAGCAGCAAGAAAAGTCAATACAAAACAAGTCAGACAATAGTGAAACAAACAGCAGTGATGTACTCAAGCATAAATTTCCACCTCTTTCAGCTTATGAACCGAAACTACCTTTTCCCCAAGTTCTAACAAGGAATTGGAAAGTTGGAAAAAATTCAACGTGGTATAGAGAGTCTAATGAAAAATTCATAGAAGAAATCTCGAATAGGGAACAAGAACTTAAAGTTGATGAGGAGTTCACTAGTGGAAACCAGATGGAAGTGCTTAAGGCTACTGCTGAATTTGAAGAAGAAATCAGGTATTCAAAGTCTGAAAAGGATGAACAAGAGGAAGAGGAGAACAATTTGATAAATTCTGCAGATATTTACAAAGAGGATATAGAGGATACATCGGTGCAAACAATAAAAACACTACATGATACATACCATTGGACCTTAACTATGGAATTGGATGAGGCACATGTCCAGTTCAGCATATATGAAGTTAAAAGGTATCTTGGTAATATTAATTCTATTTTTTCTACTGATGTTGTTGACTCTATAGTGCAGGAATCTTTTGATCAAATACAATTATACAAGGAGGATTTGAGGGATGGAATGGAGCAAAATCAGGATCTGAAGGATGCTCCTAATGAAGAATTGAAGCTGTTACCAGTCCACTTGAAGTACCCAAGTCCAATTACATAGGATGAGAAGGATGATGTCAGGCCAATGACAATAAACAAGGGCAGCTGCTTGGGAGGCAACCCAAGATCTCAGATTTGATTTTTCCATCCCTTCACTTTTAAGTTTTTTTATTGCATGTTAGCTAGTAGTATTTTCTTCTTTGCATGATTTTCTTACATTAGGGACAATGTAAGGTTTGAGTGTGGGGGGAAGATTTAGGTTTTTATTTTACTTAGGAATATTGATCCGATTTTGATGGGGAAATTGAAAAAAATTAATGCTTTTGAATTTTTTTTTAAAAAAATTTGGTTTCATGATTCTATTTGGCTATGTGTTAAAAGGTTAAAGTCAAAAATTAAAAATTAATACTAAATTTCAAAATCTATTTAATGCTTAGTTGGTTAATGAATGATGAAGACTAAGTCATGATCCATAGTAATTGATTTGAATTGAATTTGTAATTCATGAGTACTTGAATATGAGAAGCATGTTTATTTGGCTAAGTTATTTGTGGAGTTGTCTATGTGCACTGATTTCACGACTTAGAACTGTTTAACTTGCTTATGTTGTTGCAGAACCATGTGAAAAAAATGATGAATGAAAAAAAAAGAAAATTAAAAATCTGCTTCAATGTCCATTGTGCGAAATAACTGGGTATCTAAGTCTCGGGAAGCATCGTTATTCACGCTGAAAAGTGCGATGGATAAAAGCAGCTTGACTAGTCGACTTTAGTGGCCTTTGTTACTTGAATAAGTAAGACTTGGGGGTGTCTCTACACCTAGCGCCCTAAGATCATCTGGTTTGGGAGTCGTTGGTGAAAACTTCGCTAATGGGTAACTCTGAAAAGCCTAAGAATAGGAGACTTTGCACATGTCAAGAAAAGAAAAAAAAATATACGAAATAAAAGAAGCATGAAAATACATTCATCTGTGCTAAAAAGAAGGATCTATGAAAAAACTTAAAAAGCAAGAAAAAAATTTTCTTGGTTGCGAGTCAGTATGCACGAATTTTGCTCCATGGTAACTAAGTTGAGTAAGTATGTAGATTTTAGGAAAGTTTCTTACGTGGTTACAATTTGGTTTAATGAAATTCATTAGTGAAATAGTAAGGTTGTTCATTGTGAGTTAACTGACAAGGCATTGATTAAATTTTTGCAAATTTAGTGTTGATAGTCATGATTTGTACCTTGAAATCTTTTGACATTATGTTTGAATAGAATTTTTCTAGAAATCAAATTTTTGGTTTACACGAGGACGTGTAAAAAGATAAGTGTGGGGGAATTTGATGAGTATGAAATATGTTATATTGTTATTCCTTAATACTTAATCTTTTATATTTATTTTGTGCCTAAATAAACTCATTATTCTTATATTTTTATTTTAGGTACAATTGAAAGGGTTTCATGATTTTAGAAATAAATTGGAGGAGGTTTACGGGATTCCTAGCAAATCAAGGATTTAACAATTAGTATCATAAATGGATTTGGATTCATGCGGCAATGAGTTTAAGCACATGGCAATTGTGGGATTTAATTCTAATTTTAAATCTGAATTTTAGATTCTAGAAGAATAGTTTTTACAATTCTATTGTAATTAGGATTTCTTTTAGACTAAGATTTATTTCCAAATTGAATTCTATTTCTTTATGGAAGATGTAATCTGTAATTTCTTTTAGGATTTGGATTTCTACTTCCTATAGGATTTAAGACTTTGTCTAGCACTATAAATAGAGGATGATAGTCAGGATTTTATTCATTCAATCATCTACTATATTCTCTCATCTACAATATTGGAGAATTGAAGACATAAGCTAAGTTCTTTTTATTCAGTTCTAAGGGATGTTGAACCTTATTTATAATTAATGGTTAATTGAGTATTCATTATTTATTCCTTCTCATATGAAATTCATTCTTGATAATCTGATTTAATTTCTGAATGCTATTTGGCTTAACTGATTTGATTTCTGCAGGATTGAGTTGGTTAATGAATATCATATGCTAGATCAAGGAATAATATTACGTGTAATTGATATTGTTTCTAATCACAAGTAGTAATTAGTAATATCTGATTGTGGACAAGCTTTTGAGTATTGCTATGATTATCAGTAGACAAGTTAAATAATCCGAGCTTATGTGTTTGTTGCTTGGAATGGTCTAATTACCTAGTTCATAATGCTTCTATTATATTACATCTAGAGAGCTTGTTCTAGGTTATATAATTGTTAGAATCTTGTGAAGAGCTTGTTTCATTGAGTGACAATCTAAGGGGACTTTCGGGTAGCAGAGCTTGTTGTTACCTAGGGCTATTAGTTTCATTGAAGGGTAAATAATGTTACACTTGATTAATCTATTATTGTAAAAAGGTGATACTGAACTAAAGAACTGAAGATTTTTATTCATTGTTTATTCTTATTAATTTATTCTTGTTAATTTAGTTAATTAATTAAAAATTCCCTTTTCATTAGAAACCATAGGATAAATATAAAATAAATCACTCTCTGTGGGATCGATCCTTGCTTACTATTGTGCTAATTGTTTAAATTTGTAAAGTGAAAGTGAGGTTAATTTAGGAGTGTAAACGACAGTTCTCAAATTTTGGCGCCGTTGCCGGGGAGTGTTATTTGTTTTTGTTTATTCTTTGTTTTCGTTTATTTTTATTATTTTCTTTTTCTTTTTGTTTTATGACTCAATCCTCTAACTTTGTTAACTTAAATTTTGATCAAGAGATAGAGAAAACTGCAGATACAAAAGAAGTTCTTGTTCCATCACTTAAAGTGGAAGAGATGGCGGTGCCATACAATAACAGAACTTTGAAAGAACTGGCTACTCTTGATCTAACTTAACCATCTTTTTGTATTGAGTATCCTACTTTAGATGTTGCTTTTGAACTTAACTCTAGACTAATTCATATTTTGCCTACTTTTCGTGGTATTACAGGTGAAAATCCATATAAGCATCTAAAGGAGTTCCATACGGTGTGTTCGACGATGAAAGCACAAGGAGTGGCAGAGGAGTAGATCAAGCTTAGACTTTTTCCATTCTCATTAGCAGATTTGGCTACAGACTGGTTATACTATTTACCTTCAGGATCAATACGATCATGGACTGATATGTAAAGATTATTCTTGGAGAGGTATTTTCCTGCATCAAGAGTTACCGATATAAGAAAGGAGATATGTGGAATCAGACAGTTCAATGGAGAGAATCTCTATGAGTATTGGGAAAGGTTCAAGAAGTTGTGTTCCAGCTGTCCACCTCATGGAATAGATGAACATTACTTGATCCAGTACTTCTATGAGGGGTTGCTACCAATGGAAAGAAGCATGATTGATGCAGCAAGTGGAGGAGCACTGGTAGACAAGACTCCAGAAGCGGCAAAGAACTTAATTACAAACATGGCAGCTAACTCATAGTAGTATAGAACTAAGATGGATCACACACCACAAAGGGTAAATGGGGTAAGCACGAGAGACTTGGAGTAACAGATTTCTGATTTAAATATTTTAGTTCGACAAATGGCTGCAAGGAATACGCAAGGTATTCAGCAAGCTCCACCTCAGTACCACACAAAAAACCAAGAAGTACCTGTCAATTCTGGGACGTCTATAGAGGATATGTTCAAGGCATTCATGAACCAAACACAACAATTCATGAGTCAGACACAACAATTCTAGCAAGAGACAGGAACTTCTGTTCAAGATCTGAGGGACCGATTTGGTCAACTTGCAACAATTGTAGGAAGGTCACTTTCTCAAACTATTGAGAATGTAAGTGCCATAACATTGAGATGTGGTACAGAGGATCAGCAGCAAGAAAAGTTAATACAAAACAAGTCAGACAATAGTGAAACAAACAGCAGTGATGTACTCAAGCATAAATTTCCACCTCTTTCAGCTTATGAACCGAAACTACCTTTTCCCCAAGTTCTAACAAGGAATTGGAAAGTTGGAAAAAATTCAACGAGGTATAGAGAGTCTAATGAAAAATTCATAGAAGAAATCTCGAATAGGGAACAAGAACTTAAAGTTGATGAGGAGTTCACTAGTGGAAACCAGATGGAAGTGCTTGAGGCTACTGCTGAATTTGAAGAAGAAATCAGGTATTCAAAGTCTGAAAAGGATGAACAAGAGGAAGAGGAGAACAATTTGATAAATTCTGCAGATATTTACAAAGAGGATATAGAGGATACATCGGTGCAAACAATAAAAACACTACATGATACATACCATTGGACCTTAACTATGGAATTGGATGAGGCACATGTCCAGTTCAGCATATATGAAGTTAAAAGGTATCTTGGTAATATTAATTCTATTTTTTCTACTGATGTTGTTGACTTTATAGTGCAGGAATCTTTTGATCAAATACAATTATACAAGGAGGATTTGAGGGATGGAATGGAGCAAAATCAGGATCTGAAGGATGCTCCTAATGAAGAATTGAAGCTGTTACCAGTCCACTTAAAGTACACAAGTCCAATTACATAGGATGAGAAGGATGATGTCAGACCAATGACAATAAACAAGGGCAGCTGCTTGGGAGGCAACCCAAGATCTCAGGTTTAATTTTTCTATCCCTTCACTTTTTAGTTTTTTTATTGCATGTTAGCTAGTAGTATTTTTTTTCTTTGCATGATTTTCTTACATTAGGGACAATGTAAGGTTTGAGTGTGGGGGAAAGATTTAGGTTTTTATTTTACTTAGGAATATTGATCCGATTTTGATGGGGAATTTGAAAAAAATTAATGCTTTTGAAAAAATTTTAAAAAAAATTTGGTTTCATGATTCTATTTGGCTATGTGTTAAAAGGTTAAAGTCAAAAATTGAAAATTAATACTAAATTTCAAAATCTATTTAATGCTTAGTTGGTTAATGAATGATGAAGACTAAGTCATGATCCATAGTAATTGATTTGAATTGAATTTGTGATTCATGAGTACTTGAATATAAGAAGCATGTTTATTTGGCTAAGTTATTTGTGGAGTTCTCTATGTGCACTGATTTCACGACTTAGAACTGTTTAACTTGCTTATGTTGTTGCAGAACCATGTGAAAAAAATGATGAATAAAAAAAAAGAAAATTGAAAATCTGCTTTAATGTCCATTGTGCGAAATAACTGGGTATCTAAGCCTCGGGAAGCATCGGTATTCACGCTAAAAAGTGCGATGGATAAAAGCAGCTTAACTATTCGACTTTTGTGGCCTTTGTTACTTGAATAAGTAAGCCTTAGAGGTGTCTCTACACCTAGTACCCTAAGATCATCTGGTTTGGGAGTCGTTGGTGGAAAGTTCGCTAATGGGTAACTCTGAAAAGCCTAAGAATATGAGACATTGCACATGTCAAGAAAAGAAAAAAAAATATACGTAATAAAAGAAGCATGAAAATACATTCATCTGTGCTAAAAAGAAGGTTCTATGAAAAAACTTAAAAAGCAAGAAAAATTTATTCTTGGTTGCGAGTCAGTATGCACGATTTTTGCTCCATGGTAACTAAGTTTAGTAAGTATGTAGATTTTAGGAAAGTTTCTTATGTGGTTACAATTTGGTTTAATGAAATTCATTGGTGAAATAGTAAGGTTGTTCATTGTGAGTTAACTGACAAGGCATTGATTAAATTTTTGCAAATTTAGTGTTGATAGTCATGATTTGTACCTTGAAATCTTTTGACATTATGGTTAAATAGAATTTTTCTAGAAATCAAATTTTTGGTTTATACGAGGACGTGTAAAAAGATAAGTGTGGGGGAATTTGATGAGTATGAAATATGTTATATTTTTATTCCTTAATACTTAATCTTTTGTATTTATTTTGTGCCTAAATAAACTCATTATTCTTATATTTTTATTTTTGGTACAATTGAAGGGGTTTCATGATTTTAGAAATAAATTGGAGGAGGTTTATGAGATTCCTAGCAAATCAAGGATTCAACAATTAGTATCATAAATGGATTTGGGTTCACGCGACAATGAGTTTAAGCACATGGCAATTGTGGGATTTAATTCTAATTTTAAATCTGAATTTTAGATTCTAGAAGAATAGTTTTTACAATTCTATTGTAATTAGGATTTCTTTTAGACTAAGATTTATTTCCAAATTGAATTCTATTTCTTTATGAAAATTGGTGTAATCTGTAATTCCTTTTAGGATTTGAATTTCTACTTCCTATAGGATTTAAGACTTTGTCTAGCACTATAAATAAAGGATGAGAGTCAGGGTTTTATTCATTCAACAAAATACTATATTCTCTCATCTACAATATTGGAGAATTGAAGACATGAGCTAAGTTCTTTTTATTCAGTTCTAAGGGATGTTGAACCTTATTTATAATTTATGGTTAATTGAGTATTCATTATTTATTCCTTCTCACATGAAATTCATTCTTGATAATCTTATTTAATTTCTGAATGCTATTTGGCTTAACTGATTTGATTTCTGCAGGATTGAGTTGGTTAACGAATATCATATGCTAGATCAAAGAATAATATTACGTGTAATTGATATTGTTTCTAATCACAAGTAGTAATTAGTAATATCTGATTGTGGACAAGCTTTTGAGTATTGCTATGATTATCAGAAGACAAGTTAAATAATCCGAGCTTATGTGCTTGTTGCTTGAAATAGTCTAATTCCCTAGTTCTTAATGATGCTATTATATTACATCTAGAGAGCTTGTTTTAGGTTATATAATTGTTAGAATCTTGTGAAGAGCTTGTTTCATTGAGTGATAATCTAAGGGGAGTTTCGGGTAGCAGAGCTTGTTGTTACCTAGGGCTATTAGTTTCATTGAAAGGTAAATAATGTTACACTTGATTAATCTATTATTGTAAAATGGTGTTACTGAACTAAAGAACTGAAGATTTTTATTCATTGTTTATTCTTATTACTTTATTCTTGTTAATTTAGTTAATTAATTAAAAATTCCCTTTTCATTAGAAACCATAGGATAAATATAAAATAAATCACTCTCTGTGGGATCGATCATTGCTTACTATTATGCTAATTGTTTAAATTTGTAAAGTGAAAGTGAGGTTAATTTAGGAGTGTAAACGACAGCTCCCAAATTTTGGCGCCGTTGTCGGGGAGTGTTATTTGTTTTTGTTTATTCTTTGTTTTCGTTTATTTTTATTATTTTCTTTTTCTATTTGTTTTATGACTCAATCCTTTAACTTTGTTAACTTAAATTTTGATCAAGAGATAGAGAAAACTGCAGATACAAAAGAAGTTCTTGTTCCATCACTTGAAGTGGAAGAGATGGCAGTGCCACACAATAACAGAACTTTGAAAGAACTGGCTACTCTTGATCTGACTCAACCACCTTTTTGTATTGAGTATCATACTTTAGATGTTGCTTTTGAACTTAACTCTAGACTAATTCATCTTTTGCCTACTTTTCGTGGTCTTACAGGTGAAAATCCATATAAGCATCTAAAGGAGTTCCATGTGGTGTGTTCGACGATGTAAGCACAAGGAGTGGCAGAGGAGCAGATCAAGCTTAGACTTTTTCCATTCTAATTAGCAGATTTGGCTAAAGACTGGATATACTATTTACCTTCAGGATCAATACGATCATGGACTGATATGTAAAGATTATTCTTGGAGAGGTATTTTCCTGCATCAAGAGTTACCGATATAAGAAAGGAGATATGTGGAATCAGACAGTTCAATGGAGAGAATCTCTATGAGTATTGGGAAAGGTTCAAGAAGTTGTATTCCAGCTGTCCACCTCATGGAATAGATGAACATTACTTGATCCATTACTTCTATGAGGGGTTGCTACCAATGGAAAGAAGCATGATTGATGCAGCAAGTGGAGGAGCACTGGTAGACAAGACTCCAGAAGCGGCAAAGAATTTAATTGCAAGCATGGCAGCTAACTCACAGCAGTATAGAACTAAAATGGATCACACACCACAAAGGGTAAATGGGGTAAGCACGAGAGACTTGTAGCAACAGATTTCTGATTTAACTATTTTAGTTCGACAAATGGCTACAAGGAATACACAAGGTATTCAGCAAGCTCAACCTCAGTATCACACAGAAAATCAAGAAGTACCAGTCAATTCTGGGACATCTATGGCGGATATGTTCAAGGCATTCATGAACCAAACACAACAATTCATGAGTCAGACACAACAATTCTAGCAAGAGACAGAAACTTCTGTTCAAGATCTGAGGGACTAAATTGGTCAACTTACAACCATTGTAGGAAGGTCACTTTCTCAAACTGTTGAGAATGTAAGTGCCATAACATTGAGATGTGGTACAGAGGATCAGCAGCAAGAAAAGTCAATACAAAACAAGTCAGACAATAGTGAAACAAATAGCAGTGATGTACTCAAGCATAAATTTCCACCTCTTTCAGCTTATGAACCGAAACTACCTTTTCCCCAAGTTTTAACAAGGAATTGGAAAGTTGGAAAAAATTCAACGTGGTATAGAGAGTCTAATGAAAAATTCCTAGAAGAAATCTCGAATAGGGAACAAGAACTTAAAGATGATGAGGAGTTCACTAGTGGAAACCAGTTGGAAGTGCTTGAGGCTACTACTGAATTTGAAGAAGAAATCAGGTATTCAAAGTCTGAAAAGGATGAACAAGAGGAAGAGGAGAACAATTTGATAAGTTCTGCATATATTTACAAAGAGGATATAGAGGATACATCGGTGCAAACAATAAAAACACTACATGATACATACCATTGGACCTTAACTATGGAATTGGATGAGGCACATGTCCAGTTCAACATATATGAAGTTAAAAGGTATCTTGGTAATATTAATTCTATTTTTTCTACTGATGTTGTTGACTCTATAGTGCAGGAATCTTTTGATCAAATACAATTATACAAGGAGGATTTTAGGGCTGGAATGGAGCAAAATCAGGATCTGAAGGATGCTCCTAATGAAGAATTGAAGCTGTTACCAGTCCACTTGAAGTACACAAGTCCAATTACATAGGATGAGAAGAATGATGTCAGGCCAATGACAATAAACAAGGGCAGCTGCTTGGGAGGCAACCCAAGATCTCAGATTTGATTTTTCTATCCCTTCAAAGAATAATATTACGTGTAATTGATATTGTTTCTAATCACAAGTAGTAATTAGTAATATCTGATTGTGGACAAGCTTTTGAGTATTACTATGATTATTAGAAGACAAGTTAAATAATCCGAGCTTATGTGTTTGTTGCTTGGAATAGTTTAATTCCCTAGTTCTTAATGCTGCTATTATATTACATCTAGAGAGCTTGTTCTAGGTTTTATAATTGTTAGAATCTTGTGAAGAGCTTGTTTCATTGAGGGACAATCTAAGGGGAGTTTCGGGTAGCAGAGCTTGTTGTTACCTAGGGCTATTAGTTTCATTGAAGGGTAAATAATGTTACACTTGATTAATCTATTATTGTAAAATGGTGATACAGAACTAAAGAAGTGAAGATTTTTATTCATTGTTTATTCTTATTATTTTATTCTTGTTAATTTAGTTAATTAATTAAAAATTCCCTTTTCATTAGAAACCATAGGATAAATATAAAATAAATCACTCTATGTGGGATCGATCCTTGGTTACTATTGTGCTAATTGTTTAAATTTGTAAAGTGAAAGTGAGGTTAATTTAGGAGTGTAAACGACAGCTCCCAATTGTCGCCTTCCCGATGCACATTATCCTGATTATTAATATGTGGAACCTCAACGGTCTCCTGTGCTCTATTGCTATTCTCAACATTCTCGGATGTCATTTTTAGATACTGCCACAAAACAAAGGTTAATTGACACGTAACATAATATCCCTATATTCTGACCGACCAATTAAATATCAAATAAACTTAGGTAGGTCATACTAGCGAAGGAATACCCCGTCTCTCCCCTCCTAGTTCTAGTATCACATCTTAGCCAGGGATCATATCCCTAAGCTTTAATACCAATTGTGACGCCCCCAGAATAGGTATACATCACCTATTCTAAGTCGCCAAATACATGGTACAGAATACAAATACAATCTTTAATATACAACAAGAGAGCTATGAGTTTTAATACAAATACTGTCTTTAGACAATATCCACTCTCAGAATAAGTCCTAATTACATTTATTGTCACACTATCTTACAGAATAGTGAGGACTACAAAGACTATCATATGGACAGTCACTCCATTCCCCGACTAGTCCCGGCTACGTTCTCATTTCCTGAAGAGAACAGTGAAAGAAAGGGTGAGCTCAACTAGCCCAATAAGAAATATTATGACAAAGATAATGTAGAATAAATTATCATTAGTCTTCAACGATGTTAAAATGATAAAATACAATAGGCATCAAGTTTAACTGCAGCGGAACAAGCAATCCATTAAAAGAGTCAAGTAGAGAATAAAATCTACTATCTTTTATGATTTAAAAGGTTTTTCATTACTTTTATCGCTCGGAATCAGCTTAATAAATAATCCATATCATCCCTGCACTATGGCCAAGGATATTCTTTAGTATCACAACCACAAATTATCCATGCACTACGGGCCAAGGATATTCGTGTATTCATCAATGGTCATGATCATGCCAACAACTGTCCATCAATGCACTACGGGCTAATGAGGACTTTTACCACATCATTTGTAACATTATGATCATGATTACACCGAATAATCCCTGGTTATAATCATACCATCTATGCACTACATGCCACAGATGACTTTCAACAAAATATAAACATGAGGATGATGACAATGATATAAGAATTCAATAAAACAAGTTCAAGAATTAATTTATCCAGGAACCAACAACGTCCAAATTGTCAACATGATACTCTTTGTAGAGTAAAATTTAAGAATGCTCATAAGAATATTTCTATGAAAAGATACTGGATGAAGCGCAAATATCAAAGATATTCCACTAATTTCATAGAGTATAAAAGCCAAAACTTTAATCAATTGAGTATAATAAAGAATG